>FR990123.1:13396882-13679960 GCA_905404295.2 Ochlodes sylvanus | reverse complement strand
AACTTAACTTACGTCAAGATTTTTATATTGTAAATCTATGTATTCAAGTAAATAATCGCGATTAAGCGATATTCACTGTGTCCGCGGATACCGCGCATAATATATCGGAATACCGCGCATAATATAATTTAAACCGTTTGATAGCCTATACCTACGCGTTGTGTTAAATCTATAGATTATACCTACACGTAGAGATATTTTACACCGTTTCTAAGCATGTTTCGCGTATGTGTGTGAGACAAGTCGTATAATTAAAGATTTTATGCTAATATTTAATGATATTGATGATTCACTTTTGCATGTAATTTCAGTTAAATATATTGAGTTAAATTGAATCCATTTATTTGTTACCGCAATCCTGTCAATAGGAATCAAAAGCCTAAACAGTAGCACAGAGTAAGAATAAAAAAAATAAAATTTACCTGACTGGTCCCATGTAAAAGGTCGTTGGATTCTATTTCAAACTAAGCGAATACCGTATCAAATTTCATTCAGTAGCGTTTACGTGATGGACGGATAAACCTACAGACAGACAGACAAAAGTTCAATATATAACAATAACCTTCATACATTTTTTTCTCAAATATCTGGTATGTATAGACATAAACCAGTTACATTTTCATTAAATATGTATACAGAGAAATTATAAAATATTCTTAAATATGATGTTTTCACAGAAATTACTCGTTTTTGGGGTAAATTAATGACACTATAGGTACGTTAATCGTTCTGCTACGTCACTTCAATGTAATATTATGTCATCTGTCCGGAGCGTTGCGGAACGTATTATCACAAGAAGCTTTGATGAACACAAATGCGACACATGGTCAATAAGTCGGTTTTTTGCCCGTGGCAATCAATGGGACCACGGGCAAATCAAATTACCCGTAAACCTATCGATAGTAATAAGGTCAAGTTCATAAACCCGAGGTTTTATTTAATCATAAAGAGTATTAAGTTAGCTTTTTTAAAATAGTGATTTCAAAAAAAAATTAATACCAAGATCTCGTCACTTGCACTTTAAAAATAAACTGTCTATTACGCCTCCCCATCCTAAAAAATAATGGATAATATTTTAATTATAGTACCATGGGTGAAAACATTTATTTTGGTCTTATTCAACCAGTAGATCCAGTATCAATACAATTTGAGATATTTATAATGATGGTCTGATTATAGAACCATGGGCACAAAATTGGATCGACCTTTACAACTTCGCGATCAGACCAGGGCAATAACCTCAAAATCAATGTTAAAACTCATAATCGGCTCATCTCTAATTGTTATAATTATTATTTAAGAAAGTTTTAAATTACCTAGGTATATATTGCAGCATGTTTTTTGTGAACGTAATTATATAATGTTTTTTTTTATTTTCAGCCTATGTGGTACTTTTTTCTTTATGTGTGCGTTTTCAGATTTTTTTTAATGCATTTAATGTGTATTATGTGTTAATTAATGTAAAAAATTATGAAAATACATGGTTCAACTTTGCCGTAAGCATCAATATGATTATAAAATATGTATTTTGTATTTAATCACTTTGAACAACATACATACATAAAATTTTTAAGATAATACAAGTCATTTGTACATAAAATGGAAGTTAAAACAGAACCGTGTATTTTCGCGTAAACTATTCATTTTTACTACACTGTCTATCGCATCTCGCTAAAAAGGGCCCAATGATTGCGATGCTGATGGTGAATAATAATAATGATGGATGATGATGAATGATGATGAAATTTAATACAGTGTGCCGATATCTCCTTTTAAGTTCTGCTGGTCGATCCGAGGCCAATTTGTTTGGCTTGCGGTTCTATCAATCGGACCACATTGCTGGGCACGAGTGTCCTGTCACAATGTGAGAGGAGAGGCGGACTTAACACATCATTGAAAAGTCTGGGGTGCATGTTTTACTCCTCTCTTCCTCACCATGATTTCCATCATCGAAGCAAGTGATAATTAAACACATGTGTGTTGAAAATTAGAGGGCCTCGCAAGGTTCTAACTCAGGTCCCCGCCGGTCGGCAATTTTATCCAAACATAAATGTTTTGAAATAACAAGACTGTTATAAACAACCGCCAATTATATTGACGACAAAATCAAATTTAAAATATTCAAAATAAATTGCCTCTCCTAAATCTGTGATTTTTTTAAGCTATTCATGTATGTATACAAATTTTATGAATGCACGTCATTTTTTGCTTCTACTGGTCATGCGTTGAAAAAATTCAATCGCTACCGTATGTCTCAGAGCACAAAGATGACATTTGGATAGAGTTAAAAGTTACTCATAAAAATACAGAAGTAGATAATTTGTTTGTCTGGGAAATAAAAATTTATTCAGAACATTTTCATACCAGTTGACCAGTGTCTGGACCCTGATTCTCAATTCGTAGAGATGCATCTCTAACAGAGATATCTCTGAAAAACATGGCGGATCTCTAATGAAACCCAATTTCCTTATTCTCGGGATGTCACATTAGAGATATCTCTGAGCCTTTTCTTTCGACATGCAACGTGTGGTCCGCAGCGTTCGAGATTGAAATGTCTTGCATTTTGACCAATTGTGATTGGTCAATATTTGCGTTGTACTGTACAACGCAAATTTTGACCAATCACTGTACAAGTTGTACAGTTGTCGTTCGAGATTGAAATGTGAAATGTTGATGTTCACAAAATCACAATTTTATTGACAGTTCGTTTTCGTCTTTAATACTTTGATTTATAATGAAAGGTTTTCGTATTGGTTCTCTCAGTGATAAATTGATAATGGATACATTTTTCTCCTATTAAATTAGAAAACTTGTTTATAAAACGTATGTTCATGTCCTTGGCCCACAGGTGTTTGTCAAATTGCGATGTAGTGGGTACTGCAGCGGACACAGCCGCAACCGCTGTTATGGGCTTAAAACAACTAGAACACACTCAAAAATCTATGCAAACAGCAAAGCAAACATGTATATAAGTCAAAATGAATATTATTTATAATATAAACATCAAATTCATCAATATCAAATTAATAAACAAACATTCGCTTGACAAGTTGACATTGACATGACGGAATGCAGAGATGCCTAAATGCGGCAGATGCCACAGATAGCTAAACATACTACTGCCATGAATGTTTCGTTATACGGTATGCGACGCTTAGTCTTTTTGTTATAATGGTTTTTAACTGCAATATCAAAGTAAATAAATTATAACTATTCAAAGATAGTTTAGAATGAATAATATAGTGATTGTTTTATACTTTTATATGATTTGAGTACTGTAAAACCTTTTTTTACGTGTAGTCGTGTTTTGTTGACTTGGCGTCGCTGTAGTCTAGAAAACGAAACGTAAATTTCATATGTCTAATGGTAATGTCGAAAGATAAAATCTCTATTGTGGCCCAGAATGACGTTTTTGGATACAATAGAGATTTTGCCAACATGTCTCGTAGAGATTGACACAGTAGAGATATGGCAAACTTAGAGATTATCTCTACAAAATGAGAATCGGGGTCCTGATTTGAAGGACGCATTCAATTATATAATACAATATCAAAATTCTATCTGAATAAATGTAATATTACCACAGATTAAACGTAAATTACCTTGGACGTAGACTGACATTTGACGTCACTATTGTTGTGGCAAACCGAACTCCTTTTATTTTTATATTTTTACATTATTATTTTCACTTATCACGTCTCTTAAGGTGGCCCTATACGATCATGCGGCAAGACATGCCTTACGTGCTGTCATGCATGCATGACCCTCTAATTGTATTGATTGATGCGAATTAGCATGTCAGTCGCTGCATGCATGATAGCACATACGGCATGTCATGCCGCATGATCGTCTAGGGTCACCTTTAGGAAATGTTGTAAAATCTTTTATTAAATCCACAGATCAATTTATCCTGGCTTGGCTACTTTATCCCTCTGATCCCTGGTATATGGTATAGATTGATGTTGTTGAAATAAATATATACCAGCCTTTTCCTCTTTTCAAATGTCTAATTACTTTTTGCTCTATCATATAAAAAGACGATGTAGGTACATATACACTCAATAACATTATATTATTTGGTTAAATGACTTCCTATTTAAATTCTAGGCGTAGTTATTCGGGCTATCTCCTCGAATCGCGCCTCCATTTTAGGCTCCACTCGCGGATGGAGATGATCCCGGAGCAGCCCGCGGAGGAGGAGAGGGCGATGGCGGAGCACGAGACCTTCGAGCTCCGCGCCCGGGACGAAGACCAGCGGCAATGAGGCTGGGCCCGGCGGGTGCGGCGCGACTAGGCCTACATCCGCCGAGTGAACCCTTGCGGCCGTGCACTTCTTTTGACATGAACACTGATATTAATTATCACGCGTTTAGGTTAGGGGTCATTCAAGTATTACGTAAGCACAATAGGAGGGCGGGGGGTCTTTGCATTGCTTATTTTTGATGACATGTGGGGTGGGGGAGTCTATAATTATGGTGATTACGTCAGCAGAATAAATTTTTTTTTTCACTTATTCGGATTATCCACAATTTTTTTTCTCAAAATTCTCTTGAATCAATAAAGAAACCATTGAATGCAAGTACCAATGTTTACGGAAGCATGGGGGGAGGGTAAGTGATTTGCTTACTTTTGATGACAACCCCCCCACCCCCCCCGGTTAAAACTGCAAAAAATCTGCATACGTAATACTTAAACGGCCCGCTTTCTTCTACAATTAGAGCATTAGGCATTGTACAAATTTAAATACTTATTTTACACATTAATGTTATATTTCATCATGTACCTAAATATTTTCCTAAAGTGATATTTAAATCCGGATATTGAAAAATAACGTCTATTCGAATACCTACCACTAAAATACGTCGTAAGATGTAGCAAAATATAACCCAATAACCAATGGTGCCTATAGGTACCTACTTATAGCGATATCCGGGACCCGTACCAAATAATACATAATATATTTTAGACATATTATTAGCCTCCTATTCGAATAATAGGTTTTCATCGGATGTGATCATATTATTATTATTATTATTTGCAAATGTTATGTTTCATAAAATAATTAGTGAACAATTATTTATTGTAAATTATCTAGCTAATTTTAATTAATATGCATTATGTAATATTTGAAATAATTTATTCCTGTTAGGGTTTTTTTAATTATTTATATTTGAAATGATGGGCTATTGTTATTTGTTTGTTGAATTTTATTTCCATACGAAAGTTTATATTATTTAAGAGAATTTGCATTTAAATAAGTAGGTATATCATAACATTTTATCATCATCGTCATTTATCTAATTTGTAAGTGTAAAGTTGGTAATAAATCTGTAAAAAAATCAGAATTTTCATAAAGATCTTTTGTTGCGGTTTGCCTGTAAACGTTCTACTGAGTATTCTGTTTTTTCAAAACTTTGCCAAACATCTTGAAAAGTCTACAGTTTGATAATATCCAAGTAGTGCGTATTTTAGTGTAAGTAGGTAGTTTATAAATGTGTGCTTTAGATATTTTTGTCACAATATTGTGGATAAGGTAATGTGTAATCTGACTGTAAATCGAGCAACGCTAGTGTATTATAGTAGTGTACAACACTTATTAAAAGGTTTATTTTAGCCGGTTGTTATTATTTTATTCCCAACTTAGGTATACCCCATAACCTGTTCAATTACTAACCATTATGTTTTTACATTTTTTTTGTTATTTTTTACAGAATTTACAATTACAAGTCAAATAAAGCAATAATGGTATTTGTAAAATAGCCAATTAATACACGAGTTCCATTTTACAATACATTTCTATTGAATGACAATATTGACATAATTCCTTTGTTCTTCATAATCATCCTTGTAGATGGCCTGTTCGCCGGCCAGTAACATTTTGCTAGAATACCTGGAACCTATGAAAAACTACCAACTGAATATCTCTCCTCTCCGCTCCTCAAGCCTGCACCTCACCACTCCACACCGCGCCTCACCAGCTCACCACACCTCACCTCACGTCCCCACACCTCATATGACCATCTCCTGCTAATGCTGCTCCTCGCAGTGGTTTTAGTAGAGGTACAAAATTCCTCCGTTACAGTCGGCCATCCTGAAACAATTGCGTCCCGCAATTGGCACGCATACAAAAGTATCAACACTCAAGAAAATCGACATCAAATTGTACAATGTCACATCAAGGCATACATCACCCTTTTTATGCTGAAATATACTCTTCTATATCTCCTCTACATCATTTTACAACTCTGAAAACATGCACTTATATCTGCTTATATTTTACCTCTCCTCTATAATCAGATTGTTATAAATTCCAGTTTATTTGATAGAGGCTTCACAAAATATTCTTACAGAAAATGCCAATTTTATTGCAATAAAAACAATCTGCACTCATCGTCTATTCTTCATTTGTTTTACGTCTTTAGTCTTTCCCACTGACACGTTTATCTGACATTTTATAATATTTTCGACATCGCAGAATATTGTTATTTCTTTGCTTTACATAATATCTCCAGGGCAAAACTCTTTCTAAAGCGGAATGATACACCATTACCGGCCAATAATATAACACGAGCGCCACTAAGAACTCTTCATATATTTCATCGGAACTCATGAACTCTTAATTACAACGGCACAATTCACAACTTTCTGAACTCTTCATCAAATTGATAAATCCACATTTTATCTTTTTATATCGAGAGAACATTCATATAAAATCCATCTGACGCATAGCCTTATAATGTCACATTTACTTTGAAATCTTACACTCCTTTTAATCGAGAAATCTTTCAATGCCGGTCATTGCTTTATATTCTCTCCATTCTTAGCACGTAGGTATTATGTTTTACAACATAAATATCCCACTTCTGAATGTAAAATGGCAAATTAATACACGAGTTCCATTTTACAATACATTTCTATTGAATGACAATATTGACATAATTCCTTTGTTCCTCATAATCATCCTTGTAGATGGCCTGTTCGCCGGCCAGTAACATTTTGCTAGAATACCTGGAACCTATGAAAAACTACCAACTGAATATCTCTCCTCTCCGCTCCTCAATCTACTCTCCACTCCTCAAGCCTGCACCTCACCACTCCACACCGCGCCTCACCAGCTCACCACACCTCACCTCACGTCCCCACACCTCATATGACCATCTCCTGCTAATGCTGCTCCTCGCAGTGGTTTTAGTAGAGGTACAAAATTCCTCCGTTACAATTATTTATTTTTATACTTTTATCGGTTCTCAAAGTCTATCCAACCCATAATTACCCAGTTGGCATTTTTTAACTTAGTTGATATTCTTCTTTGACGACTCATATGGCGCAGTGCCGGATCGTGGTTCGAAGGGTTTTGGGTTCAATTCCCATCGAAGCAGAAATTGTTCTTAGTCTGGGAATGTTTTATTGTCTTTTCGTGTTGGCCATGGCACCCACAACCCTAGGCTCTTAGGGGCTACGTATATATTTATATTAAACGTTTATCTGTCTACTTCAGCGATTTAGTTTATCATTTGGACAGATGTTCGCCCTCCCGCTGATAGAACAAGTTTCCGTAAGTATTTGCGTATCAACGACTTAACGACTCATTACTGGTAACTTGAAAATGATCGGTTTAAGATTGATTAATTATAGGAATCGGGCAATAAATCGTAAAAAAATAATTTACAACTTATTTCATTGCTCTGCCTGCCTGCACTACCCGTTCTTAGCTTTTTAAGAAAAAGCGCCATCTACATTACATTTCACTAATCAGGCTCATAGCATGAATATATGAAAGTGTGATTAATGCTTGATAGATGGCGATAAAGTAATCGGGTGAAAAATAGGGTAAACCACCCTTACGTCGGCGTCGACCACTTTCACAATAATTCCATATATCGACCATTTACCTTTTATACAGTGATTAACAATAACAAGTATGTTAGGAGCTTAATTTTTAATTTAAATTGTACCTTGTTAAATTAAGAATTTGTTTACGTTTATGGTCGGTATCGGATGTCTACAGTGTTGAACGGTGATGTTTTTAATTTTACGATATTTTTGCTCAAGTTAGTGAAATGGGCTGCAGGCTGAGATAAGATTAAAGGTCTGCGCCATCAGACCCACTTCCCTCCCAATTGGATAGGAAAGTGAAAATTTGAGATTATGGTCTTTTTTTTATGCTCAACGAAAAATAAAAATAAAATCTGCACTGTAATAATTATTCTACTGGAATAATTAATTTTTTCTTTGTCTAAAAACTTCGCAAGAATACTTGAAAACCAAAAAATAGTAAAACTACACCAATTTGAGCGTTGAAAAATGTAGAGATAGTCGATATAATTATTATGGTTGGTTTACCAAGGCAAAACAGGGTGCCATCTGTTAGAAACTTAATAAACTAGAACCCTATTTTATTGTTACATAAGTACCTATTGTAGATGTCTCTACGTGCCCTTGCTTACTACAATCTGCACCTATATTTATGAAGCCAAGAAATTAAAATAAACTTTTATTTTATGATGTAATTTGTTTATTAAGAACTAACACATAGTAGAGACATCTTATTTAGGATCCCGTACGCAAAGACATAAACGGAACCCTACCTTCTGTCTGTCTGTCACAGGACTCACAGGGCTCTATAGCAGACACCTGAAGGTTTCACAAAATGTTTACTTATAATAATAAAAATGATAAAAACAAAATATTATTATTAAGTAAGCAAGACGTGGTCCCTAAATTATAATTTTATCTAACCGTAGCTACGGTACTACAACATTAAATACTTAATAAAAACAGAAATAAAAAGAAGACAAAAATATAGCTAAAACAAAAATGTTGTATAACCAATACAAAAAGGTATAAAGCTACTAGTAACTAGAGTACTATATCGATTCATATTCAGTAAATCAGAGGAACAGAAAACAAGGTTTCGACTTAGATCTAGGTATAGCTTTGTTCTACCAGTAAACAAGGTCGGTAGGTAAGGTATGTAAAATACAAAGAATACAAAATCCATGGCAAAATATTTTTTTCTTGGTCTATGTCGACTCATATTAATAATTCTGTCGCGGTCACGCAAATAAGAAGTCATGTAATATGTATTTATTTTATCAGCGCCAAGGACAGAAGAATAGCATGATGCTGAGAGTCTTTAGGTTTAAAGAATCTTTATTTCTCATAAGACTTTTACATCACTTAAAAAATGAGAAACTTTTTTGTTAGGTATATCCATTGCTATACCTATATATTGCTATTTTGATATAGTATGCTAGTATCAAATATTCATCAGCTGTCCGTAACCAAGTAGCCCCGCCGCGACCTTGCCGGCTCGCCAAAGCGCCAAACTAATGCTAAAAGCAATCCTGTAACCTGTAATGTTCTCTCTGTATTCGCTTGTATTGTAACAGCTAAGATTTGAGCATAATTAAGGAAGAAGAACCGAGCAGTGCACAACTCGTAACTATCCAAGTAACAAACAACAGCGGCGCTGCCTCACCAGGAACATTCGCCTTGAATCTTATGTTACCTCTGCATGTTAGGACAGATTCGAGCATTACTTCTCTATGGGATAAGAACCGAGTGATACAGTGCACAATCCGCTACGATACAAGTTGCAACATCGAGATGCTCGCTTGCTGGAAGCATTGCATTTGCGTTAATCACATTACAGACGAATGCTCGTCAATCAGAGTGTTGTTGTAAAGCTAAGAAACAAACAAACACCTTCGGTGACAGTGCCTTGTGAGCACAGCCTAATGTTTTTCTTCATATTTTTCCTTCATATTTATTCAATCGGCAAGTAGGCCAGCAGAGACATTAGTCTAGACGGGAAAAGAATAAATAATAGTACTACGTACAGAGGCTGCTCTATTTTGTTCTTGAAGGACTTTCCAACTTTAAAAACAGGCATAGTATCCTTAGTTCAAAACTTTCAAGGTACAATTCGAGCGTTAAGGTTGTCAGTGTTATGAATAAAATTATATAATACCATTGTATGAGCTTATGGATACTTACCCGAATTAAATGATAACTACCTACTAATGTGACCACATTTACAGAGACGGAGGGTGACGTAATTTATGATATCTTCGGATGGCCATGGGCGAAGTTGACCACTTATCATCAAGAGGCTTGTCTGTTCGTTGATTGGCTAATTAGGTTCATTAAAATATTTTATTCGCTCGACTGATTTTTGAGAGAGATACGAAATAACGAAATAATATAAGTAACGAAATATACCTATGTAGTTATAAAAAAGTTACTTTTAATTTTATTGACTTGTCGCGAAAGCCGAGATCTGTCAATTAATTCCTTAGTCCATTCTACTTTTGTGTACCTACTAAGGATAAACAACTATCGAATATGTACCTACACGGTAGGTACCTAGTACACATTCATAATATAATTACAAGCCAAAGAAAATCCGTTCCAAGCTCCAATTTCCAGCACTAAAATTAATTATAGCTTCGCACTTTCATGCGTTTGTAATTAACTGAAATTAATCAAACATCAAGTTAAATCTACATCTCCATTCCACCACGAAAAGAATCCTAGTGCGGAGGTTTCAATGTTTAGCATTTTATTTATTAAAGGAAACAACATTAAATGTACTTAAAAACAATGAAGTGAATTCAGCAACAACCACGGAGATCGCGTCCAAACGCATGCCTTTGACCGAAATAAAAAAGGACCACCGACCACCGACTTAGTGTATTCAATCCAAATAATGACGAAAACGTACGAAAACGTTAGAAACAAAAGAGAGCAAAATAATCAAAGCGGGCTTCTTCGCGCTACGCCACCTTGAGGTGACAGTGGGCAGAAATTGAAAAGTTGCCGTCTTTGGGCTTTTCTCCCGGATTTTACTCGTAGTCGTGAGAAACTTCATAGGTTTCGGTTTCAATGTAAATAGCGTTGCTTTGTAAGTATATGGTTTCAACTAATTAACTGCCTAGTGCCAATACAGGTCATATTTTGATATCAAAATTAATATGATCATAGATTTGAGTCTCCAGAATATGGCGTCCGAAGTACGATAGTTCACGAGCACGCAGTTCTAATCAAATATTATTATTAGTTTGAACCACTGGTTCATATCGTACTATCACTATTATCACTACTTCTATGGAGTAGTGTAGCGATGTGACTTGCACTTGCACTTGCTTCTGCTTCTCAGGTAGGTTCACAATCAACTAGGCTACGGGGTCGTCACGGTGCGGTTGATAACATTATAGAAAATCGCGATGTCCGGGAAGAGCAACGTATATCGACACCTGCAAGGAAAAACATTGTAATTCATTTTTAGTAACTTTACAGGAGAGCGCGTTAAAGTTTAAAAACATTCTTAGTCAGTTCTGTTATGTCCTAACGCCATTCACACTAGAAAATTTTAGTCAGAAAGGGATAATTTATATTACTGTATGCTTAATATGCTATAACTACATTAACTTTACTATCTTTTATGAGTTACAATGAGTTTGCACGGTATAAACTTTATATATTGACATTGTAACTCAGATATACAATTCAATTTTGTACGCCTATGTTTGCTTCATAGAAAAAAAAAATTGTAAGTCTGACATACAATGCGCAACATGTATTTTAATCTGTTTTGAAGTTACCATAAGAGTAAAACAACTGAAATAATTGAATTATTTTTAATATTATAATATAATTATAAATAAAACACTTATAAGGGTAAGGTAAGAAAATGCTTTTTTCTTCTGGTGCACTGTGCACCAAAAGAAAAAGCATTTTCTAACAGTTACATCTATTATGTAACTGTTAGAAAATGATTTATGAAGCCATGATCAATTTTAATTTTAGACTTGCTCAAGGTAAGTACTTTTAACCTATTAACTTAATTCTAGGACCATAAAATTCTCGAAACGAACAAATATTTTCCAAATATTTAAAAAGAAACAGTATATCAATTATTTCTCTACAAACAACCAAACTAATAAATTACAACCAGTCTTTCAGCCAAAATAAAAATATTCTATACTTTTGATTGAAATTTCCCGCATTTCAAACAACAGGGGCCATACCACCTTATTAAGCGAATCTTTAGCAGTTCCTATTCCGCTTTGTTAATTTTTGTTCGTAAAGAACACTCTTTCGCTCAGTGAGTGCTGTTTACGAACAAAAATGAGCGAAGCGGATTATGAACGGCTACAATCGAATCTCTTAATAAAATGGTGGAAAGGATCCCGGAATGATTATTAGAATTAGATAATAGTAGTTAATATTGTCAGTTTCTAATCAGACTCGGCATGAATATTTGGTAGGGTTGTACTTGAATGAGGTAAATTTATAAAATAATCATGATAGATTGTTGGGATAGCATTGCTATTGCACAAACTTATTAAATCTTTATACTTCGCCATGGAAATTGGCAAAGGTGCATTATATGCCTTTGAAATATTAACTGGCAGCTCCTGATCATTGTTTTGAGGTCCCTTTGAAGCGCGACGTTTAACTGACCGAAGGGAAACAGTCTTGTTGTCTTGAGCTAGATTTATAGACATTTCACTGTCTCTTAGAGAATCATACTGAAATGTAATAACATTTGGTAAAGCACTGACAAAATGAATATGCATAATTTTACTCCAGGAGACTTTAACATGGTTAACATCATATTCCCAATTTTTGTAATATGGTAAAAGCTGTTTATAATCCAATATCATATCACGGTTTACTTCCTTAACTACATATGGCTCGCCGGTAGATTTTGCGCACCTGATCAAAGCTATCCATTGCTGAGGTACGTAGATAATTTTATTTTTCTTCCTTCGTTCAATAAGTGCGTGCATCGCATCACCTTCTGACTGTGAATGTCCAACTTCGAAAAAATGATGATTTATATTTATTTGGAGTGTTTTGCTTGCATACGCATACATTGCAAATACAGTCCTATTTTTATTCTGACCGCCACAGCTATCAGAATAAAAATTAAACTCCTTAAATCCTTCCTGAACCTTGAATTTTATAAAATCGAATACAAAACTGCATATTTCGTTCGATCCTTTGCGTCCGATCGTCTCATCCCACAAGTAACAATATCCAGTATGTGTGCCCATATCATAGATCGTAAAATTATATGTCGCAAGTTTTCTTTTATAATAAAACACAGATACTTCAGACTGTGGAGTATTCAAGATCTTTTGTAAGTCGAAACAAGCTGCTACAACAGAATCAGAGTGCTTGGCTCGGTGTTTATCGCTACCTTTTAAAAACCTAATCACATTTTTATTGGCAATATGTAAAGCTTGCTAATACTCTAGCTTAGTCTTATCACTTACGTTTTTAAATGTATCACACTTTGGACATTGATCTTTTTTTGGTTTGTTAAAGTCTATATTGAATTCCGTCTTAAATATCTCTCTATATTGCCTTAAAGTCGCAACCACCTGATCAGAATGATTTTCATTAATCCATTCCAAATAAAGCTTGTGGAGTATCGGCAAGCTCAGATTTTCATCCAGATACTTTTTAGAAGACCTGGATCTCACGTAGTGCGAATCTACTGTAGGCATTTGTGAAATATGATCTCGAACAGATTGTTTAACTTGATCAGGAATAGCATTTCGGCGTGTACTGTGGCTACCTCTTTTATCATTTATAACAGTACCTGAGGCAGTCTTATCTATTTTTTTAAATAATGTCTGTAACCACATGTCGGTTATCGATAGAGTGTTTAAAAACATCGTTTTGCAGGTTCGTATTTCTTGGCTTTCTGCAAACAAATAATATTCGAAAGACCACTTACGCCGACTGGATGAGGCCGTGCTGGCAATTATTTGTTTTTTCGGGACTCTTTTGACAAATCGGCTAATATAATCTACTTGTTTATTATGATCGCCTAATGCCCAGAAGTCTCTAAATATTAAATTTCTCTGAATTTCTGAAACTGCTTCTCGACATTTACGTGAGCAAGTCGCACCACAGTCCGGCTTTATATGTTTTTTTGGTATGAACTTCCCATTTTTATTAATAAACTCCTCCCCCAAATTTTTCTTTCTTTTACGTGTTTCTGCTATCCAATTTTCTTTATTACGAAATCTCTTACTACCTGGGTTACTTTTCTTTGGATATTTCTTTTTTTTTGCATTATTTATTTCCGATGAAGTTGAAGGCTCTGCTCCGTAAGTTTGATTTCCACTTTCTGTTACATCGCTAGTTTCTTGGGCAGTAGGCTGTTTTTCAAGGGTTCGACTGTTTGCTTGACTTCCACTTCCTGTTACATCGCTAGCTTCTTGGGCCGTAGGCTGTTCTTCAAGGGTTCGATTGTCAAATTGTAGTTCAATTGTCTCATTTATTTCTTGGTTTAGGTCTGAAAAAATTATATGCATTATAACATAATTTATTTTTAAAACCCGTAACCTTTAATTGCACCTTGTTACAGTAAGCACGGCATAATTTAATATGAATAAAATAAATTTACCTATGTCACGCAAGATAAGACTCTCTATTTCTAAATTATCAAAATTTTCTTTAGTTTGGTCGTCAATTGATTCTGTATCAGCATCGAGAGTTAAAACAGAAGGAACTGAAAAAAATGTTAAACTCCTTTATAGGTATATCTTTGATAAAATATCGTTAAACCAAAACAAAATTAAAACAATTAACAAACTTTAAAAATATGGACTGTATTCATGTAGCGTATGTACTTAGCGCAATTCTCAACTAAACTCGCGTCTACTGTCGTCTTTTTTCTTATTACTCGCGCGAAATCCAATTTTAAGAAAATACATTTTTTATACATAAATCAAATAATTAACGTATATTTCATACGTAAAAAACTATCAATTTATATATGAAAATTTGTATTTTCAAAATTGGATTATGCGCAAATAATAGGGGAAAAGGCTACAATTTTTAGTTGTGCTACATTCGCTCATTAATGTCAATATAATTATGTTAATCGTTCCACCTTATGTTATAAAATAGGTAAACCTGGATACCTATTTAAGGTTAGGATAACGTTGAGAAATATACTCAAAATTGCTTACCATTTTCTTGAGGTGGTAAATATTCTGAAACCGCTGGTGAGTAAATTTCTTCAGTTTCATCGGACCCTGACACTTGAGGTTGTACTTTTACCGGAGTTCTTTGCCTCAGATTATATTTAAAATAGAACAAATCATTCCCTAGAAATAAAAGCATAGCATTAAACTCAAAGGTAGGAAGATGAAGTCAGCCAGTAGCCATACGAAATGAAGACCATAATATTATATTAACATACGTACCTGTCTCTACAAAACTTGGTGACGCCACCCCTTCTAGTGGAATCAGTGGTACGTTGTCATTGCTATGATGGTTTTCTAAACACAAAACATCTGACTATAGTTTGAACATAATTAACAATTGCTACTTATGCCTACAGTATAGATAAGTACCTACCTATTATCTTAAATCTTATTTATGGACACCACTGTATGACTATACTAAATTAAAAATAAAATACTAATTTAAAAAAGCACTTAAGAAAACAATAACTCAGACGTTTTTTATTTACTAACCTGTTTTATTGTCCGCAATCTCGCTTTTAGCTAAAGCTAACTCAATTATTTTATTTCTACGACTCATTTTACATTAATATTTTTCACCAGCGCGCGAAACACGTACCTTTCTCAGTAACTCACAATCACAACAAAGCGTGCGGGGAGGTGCGGTCGACAACGAATGCATCGTAAGTTTAAAAAAGTTACATAAGTATAAACAGAAACCGAAGTTTATGTCGGAACAAATAATTGGAACTCATGTTACAATCTTTAAATCGAAAATATTATTCTTCGTTTGAGAATGAAAACATTGTAACTAAGATTGCAATGAAAGATTGTTTAACGTGAACAACATCTTGCGAAATACAAAAGGGTAACTCGTATTACATTTTTTTCTAAGTAATATTATCAATTACTGGCAAATTATCAATAAGTAACTAAATATACGTTTTTATCATTTTTTGTAAACGTTAACTTACAATGCTTTAACACTGGCTAAAAACGTAATTTGAAATAATTCAGATATGAGAGTGAGTGCAAATAAAGGAACATTTTTTTTTTATAAAGAATATGATTGTAACTCAAATTCATCAAAAAGTGAGTTACGATGTTTTTCCTTGCAGGTGTCGATATGGTCGATACGGTAAGTGATAGTCGTCGTCGAAGTTGAATATTGTTTCGGTTGGGGTTGGGACTAGCAGAACTTCGGGTAAATAATTCAAATCAAATAATAGTGATACCTTTTTACTCGACTTCACGCAGACGCAATGATACCTACGAGGTTAAACTAAACACCTCAATGCTCAACACCTCAATGAATAATAGAGGTGATCAGTAATAAATTCAGTCCAATTCTCTATGATGTCTAAGAGTACCTAGCCTTTGCTTAAATACTGCATTACATGATACATAACACATAAATGAGCATCGCGAATTCATCTCCAAATCACCCCACATTCTCAACGAGACGAAAAATTGAATCATGCGCTTTAATTTCTCGAAAGGTACGGTTTCCTGATTTTGCCTTTGTGTTTTGTTCATGTGATGGCTTCCACGACGCTCAGTATAAGTTGAAAAAGTGGCTATTGGTCCTTTCACGTCACGTAGGTATTAGATCGCTCAGCGTCATAAAAAGTGATGGCCCAGTACTGATAAAAACCAACACAACGCCGACTCAAAGGATCGAGGTGGAGTGTGACGCGTCAAAAAATTTCCATCAAAAATTCGCGGCATTCATACCTACTGATAACACGAGGGGGAAAATTGAGCTTCCCTTTCATCGGACTAAATCCTTGGGGAGGAATTTTTTGTTTAAATTTGTTTGGTTTGGCAATTGGAATTAGTGTTGCGAAGTTTCACGTATTAAGGGAACGGAAGAATAAAATATTGGAACGAAGTTCCTTATCGCGCGTTGTAAAAGGGGGCTAGACGGAAAAAATTCTTACGAAAAGTTGTCACGACACTTTTTGCTATAGTAAGCTATTGTAAGCCGTGCGGCGTGCGCATGTTTTATATTATTAGTATAACATATATAATAGTTATATAAATATATATGTATGTTTATTTATATACATAATCTAAATATTATATTTTTTTTACAATTTCTTCACTAATTATTCGAAAGAAACTTCGTTCCATCCGGGTGTCCCTTGACACCTCTCAAGTTTTTTTTTTTGTTTAGCTTTAAAATCATCATCATAAATTCTTTATTTATTCATTTACTAGTAAACCCACCCTCGCTTCGCTTCGGGGATCTTGTCCCTTAGTACCCAAGTCCAAAATTGTTAAACGTAACCAGCACACGAATTTATTTTCACGCGCGTTATTTTTCATTTTGCGAACAACGAAAAACTTTAATATATTATACATATAAACTTTCCTCTTGAATCATTCTATCTATTTTAAAAAAATCCATCATAATCCGTTGCGTAGTTTTAAAGATCTAAGCATACATAGGGACAGCGAAAGCGACTTTGTTTTATACTATTATTCATTTAAGTGATATGTAAAAATTGCTTATTCGTTTTTCTGTTCTTAATGAAAGAGCCCCAGATGGGGCGTTGATAGGTTAGTTCCCTTGAGACTTAGGCTTAGATCAGACTTTACTTACGAAAAACTTTGCTTTGCAAAGACTGCGATTTGGTATTTATAGACATGTCACGCTGAGATTGTGCTCAGCATAAGCTAAGACCGCTAATGTCATAATACAACTATTGGTTTCATTACTCGCAACACACCTGCAAAGTTTTTCGTAAGTAAAGTCTGAGCTAAGGCTAAGTATCATCTATAGATCTCAGCCTTAAGACTGATCTTGGGTACGGTCAAACAGCCGACGGGGCATGACGGCGATACGACGCTGGCGGGACGTGAAGAGTTGTAACGTATGAACAAGTATGGAATATGTCACACAGAGCCGTCGCGCGCGCGACGTGATTCGACCCGCCGAGCGCGACGCGTCACGTCGAGCGCAGTACAAAGGCGACGGGACCCGTCCCGCCCCGTCGGCTGTTTGAATCAACCTTTAGGGTACGCAATAAAAACGTATCAATGATGAAGACAAACGTCTTTATTATAAAATAATAAGCTCACCAGGAACGCCAGGAACAGCTAGTTAGTTAACTAGATACTATTAGAACTTGCAGACTTAGGTACTTAGAGACTGTTGCGTTCAACACCATAGGTATGAATAAATAAATAAAATATAGTTTAAAAAAACTAAAAAATACGCTTAGGGCTAGAGCAACAACCCTACACTATTTGTATACTATAGTCAACCCTAGTTTCAGTTACCATGGCATCATGTATAAATAACACGACTGTCATTCATTAATGAATATTCTTTTCCTTTGTACATGTTCTGTTACATACCAACCTTTGATTATATACACGTCAATCAAAGATACCAACATACTCGTACGTCTCAAGCTAATAAAAGCGTATTAAAATACAGTAAAATACGTAAAAACAAATATAATTATTAGTTCAGCTCCAGTAGTAACTAACTCGGGGCAGATTGTGCGTCGTTTGCGCAATGTTTACCTTCTGGTACTGTCAGCGGATGCTAGCGAAGAAAAACGATTTTATGAAAACTCAAGCAGGAAATTGCCGTCATTAGATGCGAGGCATTGCTGCACAGACACAATACAATCTACGCTTGTTAACTATACTTATGCAGCGTTGGAATACCGACGACGTCAAAGATGTTCGACTAAAGACGATCCTCATGAGTGATTTATAGGGCACTGTAATAAATGCCCAATATGACAGGGCAATGTGATTACAATTATTGAAATAATAAAATCATTCAGGCATTATTTATAATATTATTTCCTATGAGAAGCGAATCCTATGGGGCACAGTGATTGGATCTGGTTTAAAATAGTGACACCTGGTCCGAGCGTTGTAATGGCTTTTGGGAACCCAGGCGAAGCCCCCTACCCTACACAAATTTTTCTTGCCGGAGATGCGTAGTAATATTTAACAATAATTCCGAAAGGACTGATGAAATCACACTTTTGACAGATTGTTACCGATTGTTCGGTTTTTTTAAGACCTGAAGTCAGGTTTTTTACAAAGCGCGGACTTAATGCCTAGTGTCATTCTCTACCAGTCAACCCATTCACATAATCGGATTGCCGCCATAATGTTAGCGGTCATCGCTGTCAATATTGTTATTTCGTAATCTCATACCCTTGAGTACTGTGATGGTATAGTAATACCCCGGGTGAACTCTACGCTCTACTATCTATGAAACCTATGGCACTATAATCCATTGAAAAGTTACATTTGGGTCCGTCAGAGGACACAAGTTTTTTTTTTAAATGACACTAAAACCAGTGTTACGTTATGTTTAAGGGTCGCAAGTTGCGACCCTTAAACATGCGACTCGCAACCCTTGCCCCACGGCCGCCTTCGTGGAAACAAAGCTGCAGACAGTTTTGATGGTTTATCAGTCACACTATTGGAACACATAATATTCGTAATAATATTTTTCGTTTCAAATTCTACAACTTTGGTCCTGCAACTTTTAGTCGTACAATCGATGATAACATTTGAACAAATTTTAATGGTGGTTTTCTTTAGATGTTTTTGCATGTCATTTTACAAAAAAAACTGAGCATTTTTAAAAAGGGGTTCTAACTACATAACTAATTTTCATTATAAACTTTTAAAATTTTGTATATTTATTCATTAGACTTTTATAACGCTGCGAAACTAATACTATTTAACCAGTTTTCATAAGTGTACAAGAAATAATAATGATTAGGCATAGTTTCAGCACCACCACTGGTGGTGGATTCTCTGGTTTCTCTTTTGCTCTATTGCTTGAAGCCCTTAGCGAATAAATGAATAACATCCTATCAACGTATTACAACAAAATTCTACCTTATGTCAAGCACGTAGGTTACAAACTACTCCACCCCTTTCCAGGCATGCGCAGTAGCTACAGCTACAGCAGTTCTCTACAGCCTGTACCGTTATTGGAGATTTACATCCATCGGCCCATTAGCTCAGTTGGTTAGAGCGTCGTGCTAATAACGCGAAGGTCGCGGGTTCGATCCCCTCATGGGCCATTACATGACTTGTTTTCGTACATTTTTGATGAGTTTTTTGTTTTTCAGTAACAAAAAATAAAGTGTGGCCCTTCACTTTTGCCCAACTTTAGATAGATAGCTATTACTCGTAGAAGACTAGAATACTTCGTAAAATAATCCAATATGTTAGTTCTTAAAACAAAAGTTGTTATTAAGACTGGAACGAGAAAAATCATCTTCGCATAGATAGTTCATAATATATTAATTAGGTCTATAGAACGAAAAAAAATGTTTAATCGCAGTCCAAATGCTACAGCTGAACAATAAAACTAACATAATAATAACATAACATAAAAATCTAAATACAACATAAACATATTATATAAATAATATCACTTAAGCTGAGATCTATAGACGATACTTAGCCTTAGCTCAGATCAGACTTTACTTATAAAAAACTTTGCTTTGCAAAGACTGCGATTTGGTATTTATAGACATGTCATGCTGAGATTGTGCTCAGCATAAGCTAAGACCGCTATTGTCATAATACCACTATTGGTTTCATTACATGCAATACACCTGCAAAGATTTTCCTAAGTAAAGTCTGAGCTAAGGCTAAGTATTGTCTATAGATCTCAGCCCTTCAACTTTACCGAATCTTACTGAATCTCTGAATGACTAGAAATAGTTTTGTTTCTTATTTTTAAAAAGTTTGATAGCAGCTTAGATGCAGCCGATGCATGCCACGTCGGATTCAGCGGCGACTATAAATCTCAGGATTGCTGAACCGGATGGACTACTGATGCCTTGGATTGGGATATCTATTCAATAGCCGCTAAATGCAATGTAGCTTTAACCCGTATAATTTTACATAAAAATGTGTCACAATAAGGTGTTAAATGAAAAAGTAATAAATAATGTTTTAAAGAGGCTGCAACTCTGTTTTATTATTAATCACAATCACTACAAGAACGGAAAAGAGAGACATCTGTTCTGTGAGTACAAGCACAGTACAAGTACCTACTAAAGTTAGAGAGAAAAGTTCAATGAGCAGACGAGCATAGTGACAGTACAGACAAGACCACAGACTTATAAGCGACAGAGAACTTGGATTACACAGAGTATTTATTGGCCTGCCTTTTATGTTACCCATCATGTACTGCACCCATCGTCATCGCAACCCGTAAATGTCCCACTTACTTTATTAAAGATTCTGTCATATAGCACTGTTTTTGTTAGTAAAAACGTGGAGAGATTTGTTCTTGGGACCATACTAAACTATGTATACTATATGGTCAGGCGTTAGTCCATAGTATTTAAAAATATAAATATTATAAATAGAGATCCATGTAAGTACCTAATAAATTAACTTTGGGTCCAAAAACATTACAATAACGAGGCCTTCGTTTTGTGCTGCGACTCGACTATAAATCGATAAGCATTAATAGTGTATTCGTCTAAATAGTTATACAATTACTATTTATTTTGCTTTTTTATTTACTTTGCTGACTGACAAACAAAGCACTCGAAATTTGACATTTTATGTTTTGAACAAAGATTATGGTGTAGGCTATTATAACGTCAGCGATCAGCCCCAAAGATCCACAAAAAATCCTTCAAGATCAAAGGAGTGGAACTTAAATATGTATTAATGCTACTATTAATCTGTGGTTCAGATCTATCCAAGTATCCACTAGAAAGTGTCCACGTGAGCGGAAACTCACAGATACACTTATAAGAAATTCTATACATATTGCGAATTGTTACCAGTCAGTAAATTGGACACGACAAGCGAATAGGGATTCCATTTCAGCTTATATTCTCGTCATAGAAATTTATTTTTCATTGTTGAAAATAGTTTTGTCGTAGATAGATCCTTAGTAAAATAAACTTGTAATTGGTAGGTACAATATCGAATTTGACAAAAACAGTCGTAGTATGCATAAATTTTATTAATACGGGATGAAGCTTAATGTACCTACTTCATGTATATTCTGTGTATACATGTTATTGGTATACGAAACGCGTTTTTACTAATCATTAATATCTTGTAAGTGTTATTAAAGACATAATGAAAAGACGATATGGCTATAAACTTGAGATGGCCAGTCGCCAAATTGTGTCGAAGAAAAATATCAGTCAATCGGTATTAAGTAGGACTTCAAAAATCAACTTCATTCAATTTATGTTTCATGTATGTTCAATTTATGTTATTAAGTAGGACTTCAAAAATCAACTTCATTCAATTTATGTTTCATGTATGTTCAATTTATGTTATTAAGTAGGACTTCAAAAATCAACTTCATTCAATTTATGTTTCATGTATGTTCAATTTATGTTATTAAGTAGGACTTCAAAAATCAACTTCATTCAATTTATGTTTCATGTATGTTCAATTTATGTTATTAAGTAGGACTTCAAAAATCAACTTCATTCAATTTATGTTTCATGACCTTAACGATTTTCAGTGTTGTGCTAATGTAGCAATGCAACTCTTAACTTTTAAACCCCGGCACAAAAAGAGGATTGACATAAATTTGATGTGTTTATTTATTTTATGTATTTATGTGTCTGGGATCATAACTCAAACATGAACCGATTTGATTTTTTTTGTATGAAACGTCGTTTTGTACATCGATGTAAGGAGCTTGACCCCATACTTCAATCCGACACTTGTCCACTTACCATCAGGTACAACAGTCCCCCAGTCCTCATTCCTACTACCGAACTACCCAACTGACGTTTCAACACCGTTTGCTAACGAACTAACCATCCTAGTGCCGATTTTAGTCTTACTCTTGTGCTGGTCGCAGTTTTCATGGGCGGCAGCGGAAGGGTGAAGGGAAGATGTCTACCCCATTTAGCGAATTCTAATGTTTTTTTTACAATTTAAGTTTAACTTCTAGGTTTTATGTAATAACATTGGCTTATTATCTTATTTAATACTTAATATCGGTGTCTGATGTGTTATTCAGTTCCCACTTATTATCTAATAAACACCTTTGAGAATGTTCGTCGATAACGTCATCTAACGGAAATAAACAAAAACAGAACTGTTGTTGCCACAGAATAAACTTTAGTTATATACGTAGATACTATGAAATGTATCATATCTGACATGGACATAATATGATATCTGGTCATACTGTACAAAAAAACACGGAATACAAAAAAACATTGATGTGGTTTACGTATTGCAAAAACAAAATTTATAGTAGTAGTTTGCATTTCTATTCGGCCAGTCCAAAGAGAATATAACCACGGCCAGTCTAGCGGTAAGACCGCCTTTGTAATGTAGGTATCTGATGTTAAAAAAATGATAACTTAAAAAAAAAATAATGTAAAAGATACGAAATGTAATGTCTTAAATCGTGACAGATTCTCTCTAACCATTCTCTAACAGATAATTCAAAATCTAATACACTCGCAATATATTATGAATATAATATTCTTAAAATCCGAATAAAAAAATATTTCTCGTGAATATTTTTATTGAAAATTTAAATAAAATAAAATTATCGCAAATCATGGCCATTGAGATCAAAAACTGAACAAACGTGACGTATCCTAAATTCAATCGACAGTCAGATTGAGTCACAGACAAAAGAACAGCGAGTGTCCTGTCGCCCCGCACGTAAATAGTACCGAATTCCGATTCCGATTCCCTTGATATCTGTGTGCCGTAGAGATACAGAAGGTGGCAAGATGAGCGAGCAGTTGAAAAGCGTTTCGGCTATGAACAAGCTGTACATCGGTAACCTGCCCATGGAAGCTGACGAGGCCGCTGTAAGGTCCCTCTTCGCGGAACATAATCTCGCCGTGGCCGACATCTCCGTAAAACGCGGTGGATACGCCTTCGTCGACTTCCCCGACCAGTCGGCGGCAGACCGAGCCATTGACAAGCTACACGGTAATTATTGATTATAATTTAAATAATAACAATTCTACATAATCATCGATTAATAGTAACTAAAACGGAGAACCGTTAACGTAAATAAAGATGTCCGATAGATTGTGCATACCTCATGAGTTTTTAATTAGCTGTGTTATTAGTAAAGCTGTGAGTGACCGCAATAATAGACTCCGATAACACTTAGAACCATACATGACTAACTGTATAAACCGTAGCATATAGCACTTAGCAGAGCGACCGATTGTTAACAAGTTTCAAGTGCTGCTAAGCTTGTGAAGCTTAGTAACTTTGCACCTGATGTATCAGAGCTGAGCTGGAGTTACAAGCTATGGTTGTCACAATAGGAAACCTACACAGTTTAATGTCGAATAGTTAAACCACGTAGTTGCTTGCTCTTTTGTAATTCTGATTTTGGTGGTTTCGAAGAGTAACCAATGTCATTTTAGATCAATTATATATTTTACCTGTTTGGAAGTAGTTTTCTCCAGGCCACCTATGTTCGTCGAACTACGGTTGGGGTCGAATGCACCCTCCTACAATATAGGGGCGTATTCATCATTATATCAATTATAGCTGCTTTATCGAACTTCACTACGGTATGCTTTTAAATTCAATTAACTTACCTACAAA
Source organism: Ochlodes sylvanus (assembly GCA_905404295.2). Lineage (NCBI taxonomy): Eukaryota > Metazoa > Arthropoda > Insecta > Lepidoptera > Hesperiidae > Ochlodes > Ochlodes sylvanus. Next base: position 13,655,394 of record FR990123.1, on the reverse strand, counting down.
GAAAGTTTTAATGAGTACCAAACTTCGGGAAACAAATTTTAAAATGTTCAGAGGACATAATAAGGCGAAGAATTGAGTAGCGTTAAGAATTAAATTGCAAACAGATCCGCGTAAAACTTACTATTTAAGTAACTTTACTATACTAAATTTAAATAATTTTATAAAAACAGTCCAGGACAGTGAGTCAGATAAGATTTTACTGTAAACTCTCAAATCTAGGTATCTAAACTTAATTAAACTGAAGTTTAGCCAGCCAATTTCCTTTTAATTTATATTTCTCACCCCTTAATATCTAAATTATTATGCTCAAGTGTATTTAAGCTAAGTATATATTTTTATATGCGCTCTGGAATAATGCGATAGCCAGTCCCAATAACCAATAATCAAAGAAAAAGCTATAATATTTTTTACCATAATATCATGATCATGGTGATAAGCATGATCTTAGTAAACCAATATGTACTTGAGTCGAAATATAATAAGAAGGATACAACATTAGATACATAATAATTATATCGTCCTATACAACTTCCCTATAAATCCTCATGAAATGTAGGTAAATGTTTAATGGTTCTGCTGACATGCTGATTCCTGCGGTCAAACTTAGTTTGTTAAGTAGCACGGCGACAGGAATAAGAGGCTTATGGACGTAATAACTTCGTGCAACATAGGAACATTGTGTGGTGTGGGACTGTATAAATTCATGAAAGTTGTAGGTACATTAAATGTAATTAAAATCTGCAGCTTGAGTCAATAGATGTGAAATAATACTCGTATTAACTACGTCAAGGCCATATTGGATCAGCCTTTGGTTCACAAGTAGTTTGCTGTCGGTGAACACCTAAGTTCTCTATATTTCATGTACATGAATAACGTTAAACAACCATCTATAAATAATGGCATATTGCATTGCTTATTTTAAAGTGTCAAAAATATAAATGACAGTCTACCAATTCGCACTTGGCCAGTATAGTTGACAATGGACCGCGTAACACTGTGAGAGGCGACTCTCTTAAAAACTCTTAAGACTTCCAGACCCAACTAATTGAAATCATCTTTCCAGGGTACTCTTACTGTGGCCTGCCGCTCATCGTGGAACCCTCCGTGGCCAACAAAAAAATGTAAGTGTTACTAACAAATTTGTATTTACCACAAACTTTACATGTGGTTTCAACCCAATAGCCGACTACAATCATGTTAGGTACTCCTAACAGAGGAAGCCGACACGATGCTTCAATGCGCATTGGTGTTCATGGCCGGGTTGATGGCCGACCGAAGTTCTGAAGCTTTTGTGCCTTCCGATGCACGAAAGCGCTCAAGAAATTTTTAACATTGGCAGGCCGCGCCCGTAGGTGCTCGAATCGGTGGACCCACTTCACGAATATTTTCGATATTGTTTAAATTAAAGGTATAATATGCACTCCCGACCAGAAAAGAAACGGGGGACCCGTATTATTTTTTGACATTTGTTATATTAGATAGAATCTAATACCTAAATGATAAATCTATAAATAAAATTAGAGTGTCTGTTTGTAATATTAAAATAACTGCTTTTTACTAAATGCATAATGGATGTACACGGTGTATAGACCAAAATAACATTTTTTACAATTTTTGTCTGTCTGTTTGAGCTAATCTCTGGAATGGGTGGACCGATTTTGAAGGGACTTTCACTGACAGTTTGCTGATGTCATAAGGAGTAACTTCGACTACTTTTATTTTACTTTTTTTTTATTTAATATCACGCGGGCGAAGTCGCGAGCACAGCTCGTGTCAAATATTAATACGGGAATAGATCCTTATAATAATTAGAATGATCTATTCCCAATTATTTATTTCATGTAGACATGTAATTCATGATGCGAACTGACGCAGATAGTTTGAATGGCCAAATTGAATGTCCCTCTGAAAGCAGCAAACGTTTTTTTTTACTGAATATAAGTTACCGCTTGACTGCGATCTCACCTGTTTTAATTAAACCGTGTAAAAGTGTGTGGGTGCAGCGTCGGAAATGGCTGGCAATAAACGAGTTGCATCAGGCAGGGCAATCGTGGCGAGTGGCACTCATTCACGGGGCAAACACGGCCACTCGACGCATTCATTCACAGATTCACACTGACAATTCGGCTCTCGTGAGCCGAGAGTGGCCTGCGTGGCAGCCAAGTGTTGAACACGCCGGCGCCGCGTCGTTTCGTGTAATAGCGCACTTGATTTACTTGTGCACGTTGAACCAACGAACAAATTGACGAAAACATTCCTCCGGGTTCAAAAACCTTGCACTCGCTGTCGCAGTTGAAAAAATGTTTAGACAAGATAAACTGACTTAGATATACTTTTGGCTGTGAAACGATTGAAAAAAAATCACTGAATGTTACCTCGGACTCATTTGGTGAAAATCGCATTGGAATTATTTAAGCCTTTTCGGAAATTAGCAGGAACTAACGCACAGACAAACAGACGAAAATCTAAAAATCCTCGACTTATCATCATCATCATCATCACAACCCATAACTATCCCACTGCTGGGCACGGGTCTCCTCTCACAGTGAGAGGGGTATAGGCCATAGTCCACCACGCTGGCCAAGTGCGGATTGGCGGATTTCACACACCTTTGAGAACATTATGGAGAACTCTCAGGTGTGCAGGTTTCCTCACGATGTTTTCCTTCACCGAAGCAAGTGACAATTAAATTTTAATACGCACATAATTTTTGAAAATTAGTGGTGCGTGCGGGGTTTGAAACCGGAACCTCCGGTTCGGCAGTCCAACGTTCAACCACACAGCTATCACTGCTTTGACTGCCTCGACTTATATTTATCTTCAAATACCTATCTTCCATGTAAAGACGTCGAAGTTTTATTAAACGTTTTCCGAGTAAAAGCCGCACATTCGTAGGAAATTTCTGTCGAAGTTGCTGGAAAGGAGCGTGTTAATGCGATCTCGAACAATCTCGGTGTTACGAACACTGTGGAGTCGGCATATGACGGCTAATCACGTCGGGACTGCCAGTGCGAGGGCACACGGGCGCGCAGCAGACAAAACAACAACATCTTTGTTCGACGGACACGTGTCCGTGGTGCTGAGTAGGGTACACAAACAGATAATACACGTACATTTCAGGGTAAATGACGAATAAACGTATATGAGTGAATTTCTATACTAAACATTCTGTTCAGGACCGTTATACAGTAGAACCGTAATGGTAATGGAATTTGAACAAAATTTGTAATTACCGATACATTATTTTCATACATTTATTATACACTCTGTCAGTGACTTCTGCAACGTGTATATCAGAATTGTAATGAAAAATGTTTTATAGAAAAGAGCTGATACTCTTACACTGCTGTACCGATATTAACTAAACATAGCTTAGAACCATCGCAAGGAAACTGGCTTTCAAATGAAAAAGAACTTACTGTACCCTTCCCAGCATGGATTCCTGCAAGATATTGCTAATTTGGTACTAACTGCCACCCATCAAAATTGATAACCGCATCTATACACAATGGACCTTTCGATGGTGGTACGAGTAGTACCAACCGACATGTGACCACGCAGCCGCCGGCCGGTGTCGTTCGATATTCTGGGAAAAGCATTCCGCTTACCTTCGCCGCGCAACGGCCCATTGTTAGTTACACAATACATCGACGTGTCGTGTCTAGAACAGTTTAGAAGATTCCTCCACGTTTAAGGACCTTCCGGCTACCGCGCGGCGCCGGCTGGTTCGGTAGTCTGTAGTCGGGCATTAAACAAAACGTATAAAACATTTTGATAAAGATGATGTTATTACATTTACTAATATTTTGACAGACCCTCCAAACTAACTTGTATTTGCTATCCCTCGGGAACGGATCTGTTTCCCTTTCCCGGCATGAAAATCATTCTGTATAATATCGCAATATAGTTCTGTATAATCGCTGTATAGTTACAGATATGCCAAGTATCTGTTAAGTGCTTTCGCACAATCCGATAGACAGGTTATATCTATTACCATTAGTAACCATACTTTTCTTTTTACAGTGCTGTTTCCTTTACTTTCGACGGTAAGAAGCTGAAGCCATCTAGGATAAATGATCAGCTCAATTATTTTTGATGCCAAATACGCCAAACCATTGTTGATTTTCCTCTGTTTGTTGACAGAGTAACCGTGGCTAGCCTGCAAAGCGCCAGCACCACCCAACTTCAGGAGAGCAGCGCGGAGTCTGCGGCGGCGGGGTGGAGGTAAGTACCACTCACTTATATCAGCAGCCTGGTACGTGGCTTGTACAAGCGGTTACAAATAATGTACAAGCCGAAGACTCGTCAGTCTTACTTACTTACTTTTTTTTAGTCTTATGTGTTCCACATTTCAGTCTTCTGTGTTCCAAGTTCTAGCACAAAATCAGTATCATAATCTATTTGCGGCATTAACTGGATAAATATGAGATCAATTGAATTAAGTGACTCTGGCACATCCGATGCAGAGATTAGCGTTAACCTCTTATATTATACTATTACCATTATAACGGCCTCACCACTTTCTGAGATCTTGTTGTGGTATTGTATAAAATCATTACTTCGCTGATTGTTCTCTTATTTTGCGACAAAAATCAAAATGTTACGGAATAATGTACTAGCCTGGAATATTATACTTTTACCTATTACCCCGCTTTTGACATGACATCGACGATCGCATAGAATTGCGTGCTTTGAGGTTGTACGCAAAAGGATTATGACGGAGCTTTGCTCGATATTTCTTTGAAATGAAATGAAATGAAATGAAATGAAATGAAATGAAATTTATTCGAAGTTGGTTTTTTACAAACACTTTTCGAAAGTCAATCTACGCCATCGCTTCGACAAATCCCTACCGTGAGTAGTCTTGGAAGAAGAAGCGGCAAGAAACTTCCAAGAAGCTTTTTTTGCTACTCACATTACAGATAGCACTTTATTACTACTTACTAGCTAGAATATCAAATTCATGTCCAAGCATTTTTATCTTTAAAATAATCATCAAGTTTGTAATAACCTTTCGTCATAAGAATGCCTTTGACATGATTTTTAAATTTACAGTATGGCATTTCCGGCTTTTTTAAACAACGCCATCTACCGAAATAGCTTTAGTGTTGCTGAGTTGCCAATAGATGTCACAAAGAGTCATATTTTTCAGTTTGTTTAAACACGGATAAAACGACGTTGTCTTACAATGAAATCTAGCTAGATCGTTTCGTCGCCCCCGAAACCCCCTGCATACTAAATTTAATGAAAATCGTTGGAGCCGTTTCCAAAATTCAGATTATAATAAGTATCTTTACTCTGAAATATTGTGTGTTGAACATTATGAGTCAACGTCATTGTATGGTGAGTGGTGACCACACACGGGACAATTGATCGTAACGATCGCGTTTCGAACGAGTAACGATAACGTTACGATCATTGGCATGAGGCCGATCGAAATGAGTAGTAGAATCGAGAGCGATCTCGTATAACCGCGTTTAAAATTTCAACATGTGATCAGCTACATTTACATTATATAGATAACTTTATAGCTATTAATCGCCCACTTCGCGGGATATCAATTAATAAAAGTACCTTATTAGCATATTTGTAATCATAGGCACTTAATAATATTATGTTAAGCTGTTATTGGCGCTGTTTACCAAATTTCAACACAGGATAAGAGCTTTCATATACTTATTCAGCTCATATACCTACGTATATGAAGGACTCCATGTCTAACTCAGTGAGTTTGGAATTTAATAGATTACCTACATTATACAGATTCTGAAATGTTACATTCCTTTCGATTCAAAGATATCAGGTAAATTCAATGATATTATACATACTGTCATTGGGTAAATTACTATTATTAATACGACTGTTACGAAGTCAAATGTACTTTGTTATTTTGGATATTGCCTGAAATAAATATGTGGCAATAATTCGGGCGTGTACTGTGCAAAGTGAAAACTGATTACAAGTCGGTACAGGTTTGCCGAAGCGAAGTTGCTCCGTGAGTTACTAGTCAATAAAAACAGTACTAGGAAACATCGCTTTGTGACGTGGACACTTGGTCAGTAGGAAGGTATATAAAAATCACGGAATGGTTAATATTCCGAGGCAAAAATAATATGAGAAAGGAGGTTGCTCCCTCGCATGGCTGGTGTTGACCTGTATAATTTGAAACACCATAAAGTTAACTGAAGCAGCTTAATACAAATGTGTTTAAAGTTTGTGAAATACGACACTTGTGAACATTGTCGGTTATTAAAAGCCTCTATTTAACTTGCAATGTAAGTATGTACGTATGTATTGTCGCGTGGAATCATCTGTTGGCAAATTTCGACGCGTTATGTGAGAGAGAAAATGTGAAAATGAAAAGTTCAATTAGACTGAAGCCATCCTCGCTAGCGTAGTATGTTTACCAACCGTCGTTGTAGACAACAATAATAAATGTTTCTTAAAATTGTATGGGATACTCAAATATATTAGGTGTATCGTCCTAGTAAACCTCCCTTCTCATTTTGAAACCGGTCCCTCAGGCAGTTGTCCCACCACTGGCGGGGAAGCGACTAACTATTGGCTATTTCTCGCTCAAGAAACGTGCAATATTATATAAATTGAGCGACATGCATAATACGCGCTCAGCGAGGCTCAGAACTCAGCGCATGAAGTGTTGCGCAGGAGTAATCGCCCCGGGCGAGTAGTGCGAGTAATCGCCCGTCGCACTCTATCACTTGCTGATAGCCCAGCGACATACTATCGGAACTCGAGCTGGCCTCGCTGCCCGCCAATTCGTTTCGGTTTCTAGCTCTACTCGCTATTCGTTAGTCGCCGGCGGTGAGACAAGTGCTTTAGTCCTTCACATCTGAAACCATGGAAATACACGTTTTTTCAGGTATTTTAAACATTGTATAGGTACCTCGATTTTTAGTATTCTATAAATTGGAACTATACTGGTACATTATACCTACAAAATGTATTTTTTCCTGTAAACTAATTTCTTGTCCTTAAAATTATCGATCGATAATTTTGTGTGGTACCTACGTACTACATCACAATTGCCAATAATAAACGGGGAAATTATTTATAATCGAAGATATAAATCCTCCATTGCTTCTATTTCCGCTAAACGTCAAAGCTACTATTACACCGTGTTTAAGTACAATAAAAATTGCACCTAAATGATATGTTGTAGATCAGAAGGGCTGAAACTAATAGCAGTGGGAGCGTTGCTGTAGACTTTTTAATAAGTATCGATTTATCAGTCATCAACACTCGCCGCGCCGGTGAGTAATGTGAAACTCTTTGAAGTGTTCCGTATTTCCGAACTATTAGAAACTAGAAAGGTGTATTTTGGCATGGATATCATTATAAACAATAAGTTTTTGAAGTGAAAACTTCTTAAGTATATTTGTGATTTGGAAGTCGATGAAACGGAAATGACGCGCAAATGAAAACGAAACGGAAACTGAAACGAAAAAGAGTCAAAATGGCGGCTTACGTATCGTAAGCAAAGCAAAGCAAAACATCAATATTTGGACTGACAGTATTCGTTGCTTTGAGTTTCACTTCTGGCACGTGTGAATTGCACACGTTTTGATTGTTACCTCGTCTATTCTTGAGGTGGGGTGTGGTTGAATAGTTCGTTTAAAAATACTACGGGCGTGAGGAAATCATTAGCACTGATAGCCTAGATTGAACGTTGGACTTAAAACAAGGGGCCGAATTCTGCATATCACTAATTTTCAAAAATTATGTGCGAATTAAAATTTAATTATCAATTGATAACGAAAAAGTCGGTGGGAAACCTAAATCTGCACACCTGAGAGTTTTCTATAACATTCTCAAAGGTGTATGAAGCTGAAGTCCACCATTCCGCACTTGGCCAGCAGCATGGTGGACTATGGCCTATACCTACCCCTCACATTGCGCCAGGGGACCCCAGCAATGAAACATTTATGGGTTGGGATGATTGAAAACCATTTTTGATTCAGATATCCATTTGCGAAATAATTTTTAGCTTTAAAACTTACCTCTAATTTGTAATGTATTATGCCAGGAATATCTTCCCCGCAGCGAAACTTACAAGATGATGAACTGATTACTAAGTGGAGCACCTAATAAAAATTAATCATCGAATAAATTACTTCAAGAGAGACAAGACCAGAAACCTTATACGAGGAAGTACTCGTATGTGTAATTGTGAGTCGTTCGTTCCTTTAATTAAATTTGACTGAAAATGGCACGATGGAAAAATGTATGCGAATAGAATTTCAAATCAAATGAAGCCAAACCAACACGCAACATTCTCCCTTCATTCTTTCATAAGAGTATCAAACGGATTTGTATAAAAACGAAACGAAGGGGGCAGGGAACTTACAACCCAACAAGCTTTACGTTTCGCTATTAATTTTCTGGAACCATGTTTTATATCACTAATGCCGCGGTTTCTATATTCGAAAAACGATTCGTTTTGCTTACGGATGGTAGAACTATCTACGAGGCGTAACTAAAAAGTGTTCCTATAAGAAAAGATTATGGGGAACTACTTTAACGACTCGTTACTGGTAACTCGAAAACAATTGGTTAAATATGAGAACGGGGAATAAGTAGGTTACGTGTCTGACGTTATAATTACGTGTATTAAGTAGATAGGGTATTTACAGGAGTATTCTGGGAAATACTGTCCATAACACCATATGGAAGCCTTGTTAGAATAATTACAAGTTTGTCGGTTAGTTGATTAAATAGGAAGTTGTAAGTACATGTTTAAAGGGTGATTTTATAATATTTGAGTAGAAAGAAACGAAGGTTCTAGTTATACCAATTAATTGACAGTTCTTTATGGATGTTAAACATAATAATATTCGTACTGATATTTCTTTTGCACGGATTAATTAATCACGTATTAATTAATACCTTGGCTAGCGAATCCTGGCAATAAGAAAGCGCGGCAAATTTAAAAAATCTAACTGGCAATTTATCAAGTATAGTCCAAGAAAGGAATTGATACTTTTGTATAATATGTGTAATAAAATCTATTACCCGCAATGAATAGAGCATTTAATATTAGTCTTATAAAGTCCGGAATGTTGGTTTCGAGCGCGGCTTGGGTAGTTCGTGCCTTGAGACCAGACAACAGAGTTGTGTCTGTGTGTGCTGTTGTTATTGTGTGAAAAGTGTATTGCTATGAGGTAACAGCATAAGCGTTATAATAGTTCTCTCTCATCTATATACCTATTATTACGTGAAGAAGGCCTAGGCCATGGCAGGCAGATACTGACCATGAACATTAATACATTGAATGTTATTCAAATAATATTGCTTTTCATTTGTTAACGTAGACGGCAATGTATTTCAGAATTTCAGACTCATCAATTCACGAAAGAGTGTATTAAATGGGTGCTTAGAAGAAGTCCGGCCCATCGCGGTCGGGTGTTCATTACGCTATTTTTGATCGGTAGTTACACTTCTTGGTATTACTGTTCGCTGGCCTTATGACACGATTCGCTCGCCAGACCCTAATAACAAACAATATAGACCAAACGAACACTTAGGATATTTTTATGATGACTATTAACGGTGACCAGACTCTGTGCCTCTTAGCTTTATCCTAACGGCACTCTTTCGGTGCTAGGATTTTTATTATGACTCTCATAAATAGTGAAATATATTTAACTAACGTTTTCTACTGCAATATTGAAGAGTCAGTACTTCAGTCAGTACAATAGCTTCTCTCTCTCTCTCCCTTTTTGGTCAACAATGCATTGTTGATGCCTTGCTGTTTGTCCATGGGCAAAGGTGATCACTTATTATCAGGTCGATTACTGGCCGGCAACCAGTTGGTGACTCCTACTGCTGTTTGGTATATACTCGTTATATACTCGTATTATATTACAAAATGCGAATGAGCGGTAACTCACCATCATGTCGTCTGATCGTTGGTTCCTTTTATAATGTTACCCGAAGGCATCCGACAAGGCTTAACGACTTCTACCATATGGTAACAACCGGGACCGACGGCTTTACGCGCCCTCCGTAGCGCGGAAGCCCCCAAGAAATTTTGCCACTAGCAGTCTGCTAGAGATGTACCTATCCTCATAGCTTAGTGCTAATATTCTTGTCGTAGTTCCTGACTTTGGTTCGGGTGCAGCTGGCGTGTGTTTAATCGGTTTTGGTGAGGCCTTCGGCGACGTCGCCTCGGTAAGCTCCCCCCACCCCGCGCGGCCCCTCGCCCCCTCTCGTCAGCCCACGCTCCTAATGGAATGCAACACTTGTTTACAAACCGCAACATTTTTCCGTCTTTTTAACCGCGCTGGTAACTTGCGTTGTTGCACTGATCTTTGATTTCAACTGGTTTATCTGAAATAACATCTAATTTATTCCTTTGTCACCTGGGAATAAGTATATTTTGTTTTCATGTTTGTAGATGTAGGATGTTTTACGTCTTATTTTTATTTGCGTGCTGGGGTTCGAACCCGGACCCCCCGGTTCGGGAGTCCGACGTTTAACCGCTCGGCTATAATTATTGCTCTCACTGTTGCTCATTATTTGCTCGAAATTATAAAAAACTAAAATGTTGACTATAGCTAACTTTTAGGGCAAAAGAAGCATAACTTCAAAAGTAATATTAAATTAAGTTACCCTGCAATTGGCTATTAATTTGTCGCTATGCCATGGTAGTTAATTAATTTAATTAACTATCATGGCATAGTGACAAATAATGCGTAATAATTGCGTATAATGTGGGAGTCTTCATGAGGAGAGTGAATAGGCTTTTAATAAGTTAGTGCGACCAACATCTTCGACTTCATCGCCACTTACCATCAGATGGGATTGTTGTCAAGCATTAACTTATCTCATGTAAAAAAAAAAGTATTCCCGCGGTAAAGGCAACGTCCCGACATTTTCAACTTATGGCAGACGATGACAAGATGATGTTGTACCTACATGATTAGAAGCATACGGCTTAAAAAAGTTGCCGGATAGGGTGTTCACTAATTTCATTGTAATAATGTGTGACCGGATTACAGTTAGGCTGATGAAAACACTGGAGACGAGTTTTATTCAGGGGCACAAAAATAAGGGTTTCCTTTGTACACAGAACGATGTCCTTGCCATAAAAAGTCAACTTATTAACATCTAACATCAAAAGAGATCTAACTGACATGGGTCGCGAAACTTGCTACTGCTATTTGCTAAGCAAGATACCATTGTATACGAGGTGGCGAGGGTCTGTGAAGGTCGGTCTCCAGGCAGCACGTGTTCGCGACCGGTAGCCGACGCGGTACATGCATAAATCAGCTCACACGCTTTGTGCCGCGCCAGTGTGACATCATTGGACCCTTTCAACGATCTCGTTGATGTCGTTGTGACGTTTTACGTCCACTATCACCATAATGACAATGATGACAATTACAAAGGTGCAGTTTTTGAGTTGATACTAAATGTAGCTTGAAATTGTGTCGAGCCGTGAATTACATATTTGTTATACCTTGCTCAAGTTTCAAGGACAAGAATGCGTAACTCTGCGAGCTAAAGGAATGTCTTGGTGCATCGGCAACGTGCCGGAATACTATGTAGTAGTAATACTACGGTTGTATGGAGCAGCAGGTGGCGGTGAGGCTGTGAATTGGGCGTCGTACAGCGTAAGGGAGAGGAGGATTGTCGGCGGGTGTGGGGGGCGGGGGGAGAGTGGGGGGCCACGTGGATCGATGCGAGCCGCGCCGCCCGGGCTCGCCGTGCTGCCAGCGGGCCCTGGGCGCCGCCGTACGGTCCCCCACGTACCCCCACGTTCCCCCCGCTTTTACGTGGGTTCCGTGGTTGCTCTGCTCCTTTTTTCCGGATGGTTTCTGGTTGGGAGCAGCTTTTTCTCCGTGTTATTTCTTGCGGCTAAGCTAGTTGTACTTGCTCGTCGTCGCTTTTGTCACTATTGTGACACACTGTCACACATTTACTAAAGGCGTAAATATCACAGAAGTTCCAAATCAAATTACGATAACATCGAACCCGGCTAAAGTTATTTGATTTTCTTATTAATTTTCAACTTATTAACCTATTAGAATTTCAGATATATTTAATTATTTAGTAATACTACTTTCTATAGTATTACTACATTATATGGCATTGTTTGACACTATTCAAATCTAAAAGTCACCTTCCAAATTTTTGGTTTATTTCAACGTCGAATGTACGTTATAAAAAGTGTTTTTTCATTCAACATTGCTATTGGAAGAAAACGAAAGTTTCACTTTCATTCAGTGGCGGGTCCGTAGGCGTGAATGAATGTGCATTCACTGCAGCAGTCGGCCTTCGTGCCCGTTCGCTAACCACTTGGTGAAGAGCGTGATTTGACAGTTTGTTGTTTGCCCCCTCTGCCCTTTGTGCCCACATAGCGGCATAATTATGCAGCCCTAATACGCAGCCGTTTGCCTTGTAACGATCCACGAACATCGTGCAAATTGTGGATTACATTATAGTTTAACACAAAGTAAACGCTTACTTGTACGTCGCCAACGCGTCTGTGAGTGCGATGCATCCGCGTACCTATGTGGGTACTTGACTGTCTTATTTTGTGATTACCTTTCATTATGTTCTTTAATGTTACATGACTCTCCAGCCTCAGCTATCTCCACATATAAAAATTATACCATAACATCGCTCCGTTGCGACGTGAAAGAAGGACAAACAAGCACTTTCGCATTTAATATAATATTAGTATGAATACCGAATGTTAATATACCTACCGTTTCTCCCTAAAAACTGGCCCCCAGCCGGGGACGTGTCAAAAAATAGATAGGCATTCGTGTTTTCTTTATCACTGACGCAGATCAAATTACATTAACTAACTTTTTCACCGTTTATGGTTTCCAGGATAACTTTCCATGTTTCGGGTTCCCATAGATTGGATTTGTCCAGTAGTCAACAACTATCCAAACATTCAGTAAATTAGTACTTGTTATGTATTTGTCGTGTAATCAATTACTAAACAAATAAAATTAACTAGACCCGTATCTCAACTAATGTTGATGTAATGATAGTAATTATTTTTATGGATGGCATAATGATTGCGAGGACCACCTTTAACAGTTATAATACAAAAAATATAAAACCGTTACAATAAAACGGACTACCGTTAGAATACTATTCACATGATAATAATAATGGTATATTGTGAGCTCCAAACGTTATGTGAGAGGTCGGGGTTTGGCGCTGCCAGGTGTGAGATGTCGCGAGTCGGCCGTCCGATTCCCAGGGTTCTATTCTATCCACACTGTACCTAAGTAATCGTATCGTCTCTGCCCTTGGCCGGCGGCGAATGACCCAAGATTTTTTGACAATAGACACCGCTCAGAATGTTGTGCTTAGATTTTTGTATCGCGACTTATAAATGTTCAAACGGACGAAGTCATTGTAGTCTATCGCCACCGCCGTCCGTGCAGATCATAAGTGCAGCCAGCGAGTGGTAATTCCGAGATTTGACATCTCGTAATTCCGGGACAAAAGGTAGCCTACATGTTGCCCTAAACCTCGTCTACCTTTCAGTGATGACTCATTAAAGTCGGTTCAGACCTTGTGTAAATTACTAAAGACATTTGAGAAAAGTTATTTTGACTGACACTTCAATTCAGCTATTGTATAGATTACCTACGGAGATACTCAAAGTTTTGATCGCGAACGAGCAACAATAATTATATCGGTGTTAGACCTCGACGACTTAAACATCGTTTAGATCCAATATAACTTTGAAGCAACTAGTCCCCCAGAATGTATAGATTAAAGGGCGGTCGAGCAACAGGCAGCATCGTGTGGACTAAGCACTAAATATCAGGGGGTATTATATGTTCATTCTTCAACAGTCAACTCACTGAATGGTTATGCAACGGTTTTAAGCATTCGATTGTAGAAACAAAAGTGTACGCATCCTAATATGTGTACGCGTACGAAGTGAAACTCCTTAAAGAAACATTGTTTTGCATTATTGTTTTTTGAGAACAACTCCATTTCTGACTCGACTCCGACACCGACCCGACCCCGACATCGACCCCGACATCGACCCCGACTTCCACCGGTGTTCAAACACTGACTGTGACTCCAACCGACTATGACTTCAATTTATAACCGTACTTTACGTTTCTTTGGTGTTGCAAACAGTATACTAACGAAGTACATAATTATACGGTAACCCGTATTTTTGCTTCGGGGTACGAGAAGCCGATTAAGAAAACTACTATTCAAAACTTAGTTTTTTCCCCTGCCTAACTTCCCTCGAGTACGTCGATATAAAAAATAGATATTAAATTCTCTCTAGCCTTTGTGTACAGACGAAGAAAATTGTATTTGGAAAATTACCTAGACTTTTTATTAGAAAAGCTTATTAAAGAAACATTATTATACAACGACTACCAAGAACAGAAAACATGGAGCAAAGAATATTTAATTCACAATGTTTCTCTAATAGCTACAATCTGTCCGCTCTCGTAAAGTCATTTAAAACGGAGTGTCAAATAGGCTTTAATTTTCCATTTTCGGACGAGGATAACTTTCTGTCACAAAGTCGCTATCTTCCATAACCAACTCAAGTAAGCTCGCCAAGCTCGGCCTGTTTTTATTTCACTCGATGTGAGTTTATCTTTTTTCCTTTTTGTCCAGCGCTGCATAACATTGGTCTTTCAAAATGTTTGCTTTTATGTATTCTGTTTTGTTAAATGTAAACATATCAGTATAAACCGCTTACACTCTTCGAGTTTTGGTAACTTTCCCCGAATACTGAAAATTTGATCTGAACAATTTCACCCCTCCATATTTCCGTACCGTGGGCTCATCTCCACGATATAGATCACATAGAGCATTTTTAAAGGCAGGGTAAGGTCCCGTACCTGTAACCTTGCAGCATTTAAACATTTTTACCTGCACTTCTGTGGGTTTTCCGCCTTGAAGTCATTGCGTAGTTCCACGCGTACCTACTGCAACACACTGCGTCATAGCGACAAAAAGTGGTGGAATGTTGTCGCTGCAGAGTGCTTCTTCTTGCAGGTACGCTGTCGTTAGAAGTAACGATGTGGTTACGTAGAGTGCTGACAGAGATTTCCACTCCGGCTTGAACTTCAAAGAGGAATATTAGGGGTGCGGCCGGCCGCTAGTTCGCGGTGTCGCCGGTGGGTACATTGCGGTTGCGACGTGGCTGCGATGTCGTCGCTATCACACACGGGTTACACGCCATCGTTGATGGGGGTAAAATGTGGTGTGTGTGAGTGGAATAACCCATTTTAATCATTTGTGTTGTAAAAATTTACATGGCGTTGTTGTGATAGCCGAGTGGGTAATTATTTGTCTTGTCATGTTGAGGTAAATTGATGTTGACCTTATTCCTCATAACTTTCCAGTACGAGATGGTTCTAAACGGGGAAAATATTAAATCGTTTCGAAGCGAATTTGAACGCAATATTGAGTATTGCACTTAAAATATTATTGCAAACTAGATACTTTACTGTCGAGTATGTGCGCAATATAGGTGATATTGCTCGTACTAGGAAAATACTTGTAAGTTGTAGGTAATATCTATATCAGGCCGCAATATTACACTCTAGTCGTATGACATTAAACGTTCAATAGCATCTTATTGACGGTTAGTTGCCTCTCCATAGATCTGATGTCGACTACGATGTTTAAATTACTACTACATACTACAAATTGACTCCTGAACAACACTGAGAGTCGAGCCGGCATTATTACTCAAATTTATTAAATGAAGTAATCTTCACTCAATAATAACAATTTTTTGTTATAAACAAAACAAAATAATGAAAAAGTAATGGCATAACATGACTTCATCATTACTTAATTTGATCAGCTTAGTTAATAAAATTGATTACCATGACACGTTAGTGTTTTTCAAAGATGAAACGGGGTTAGAAATACTTATGTTAATAATATATTTACCTCATTATGTTATTAAGACAGTTATCAACTCCATATCAATTTTAGTCATCTGTCATAAATAGGTATCTTGAATAAAATCCCCAGTTCAAAATACTGATTCTTATACTTAGACGAGGTTAGATTAAAAACGAATAATTATGGTTCTGGATTTCATCTGAAGTGTGAGAAAATTGCCGGCAAAAATAAATCATTCTCCTTTGCCAAAAACGACAAAAATCCACTAAATTTCATACACTACTATCACAGAAATCAACAAAACAAATGAAAGTTGCGAGTAAAATTTTATTCAAATCCATCTTTTTTCAAATTATGTCATACTGGTATAAATGGCCAGCGCGTATATTAACATTAATAACTTAAGTTATTTTAGGTTATTCTACCTTTTCATTGCGCTCCTCTAAATAAATGTCCATGTGTAATAAGAGTGTAGTTAAAGTGGTAGAGTAAATTGCACTGAAACGAGCCCGGAAACTAAACCGCGCTTCCAAGCGGAGTTGGTTTATTCAGTTTGCTTTAACCGCTCAGTGTTAAACCAACCGTGGTTAAACCATTCGGAGGCTTCTAGCGAAGGGTGCGGCTTTGATCGCGAGTCGCGAATTCGAGATGCCATCGGCCCCATTGTATCGTTCAGATGGTACCTATTATTTTTAAAGAGGTATTCCGAGGGACTTGCACTGTGTCGATGGGGTTTTAATATCTTATATATATATTATATATTATATATATTATATATATTATATATATATATATTATATATATATTATATATATTATATATTAAATATATAATAATTAAAATAAGAAGCCAATATTATTATAAAGATTTTTTATATTATAGCAGTTTTTAAAAAGTGACTGCTTCTCGCTCGGCCACCGGTGGCTGTGCTTCCAAAGAAGCGCCACCGGCAGGCTAGTTTGCGTCTAGTACTACTACTAAATGTATGAAAAATGATGTGGTCGCCCAGTGATAAATTCCGTTTAATAAAATTGAAAAAAAAACCTCTTACAAATATGACCAAATTACCTAAAATAGTTTGTACCTAAATTCGTACCCTTTTTACCCATTCTACTACCACCTAACTAACCACAAAATGATAGTACAATAATATAGGTATCTTAGTAAAACTTACGTAAAAAAGAGGTACTAACGGCGAAAATGTGTTAAGCACCTGGTCTTCATTCGATACCAAAGCAACAACTCGGTAAAAAAAACATGCAAGTAACGAAGGGTCTTTCATTACAAAGTAGGTACTTACCTACTTTGTAATATTTTTACAGACCGCTGTAATTGTAATAATCAGCCGCTCGCATATTATACAATTGACAATTTATCGCAATTTGACAGATGGAAAATGGTGTACCGTAACGAGACAAGGGCGCGCAGACCTTGTTATCGTTAAAAAATTATTGAATTTTGCACGCGCAAACCGTATTTTAAAATGATTACGTGAGCGGCTCCCTGCGAGGCGATTTATAATGCGTTTGAAGACGACGAAGGCACGGAGTATCCCATTTAACGGACGGGCCCGGGGCTCGCTGTATGTGGGTCGTGGGGAGGAGGGGGCACTTAGTTCCGCCATAAACATATTACGAGCTGTCGCAGACTCTGCGGAGTCTTTCGTACGTCAGCTTCACGCATTTTTAACAACAGGGAGCGAATACTACTAAGCGGAGAAGATGCTCTTAAATGATTAAAGTGAACAATTTGTCCTGGCGCGTCTGTACTGTACCGTACGAGTACCTACTGACTGGACGACAGATAATTGAACACTATTATAAATGGTTCATATACCATCTCTTATTGAAAGATCATACTCATCAGAACGACATGGATGGAAAAATGGTTGCACCCTATGGATATGTACCCAAATATTTTGTATAGTGACTTACGTGACTGTTCAATACTTGGTCACATCTGCGTCATACATTTCAACATGAAATATTTGCCCAAGTAGTCTACGACTTCACCACGCCCTGGTGGGAGATGAGCATAAGCGATTTATTTCACCGGACGTAGTTATGTCATCTTTGTCCTTTTCAAAGATAACATACAGTCAGCCGTAAAATGAGGTTGTCAACAAGTTGCTGTTCCAGTTTCAAAGGGATTTATAATGTCAAAGTATAGCAAGTGCACGGAACGACAACATTGGACGGGCAGCGGCTGTTACCCCGTGTATGGGACAAAGTGTAAGCGCACCGCGTTTCTGCAACGAATAAATGGCTATGATACTATAACAACACATTTTCAGGCGGCTAACAACACATTTTAGTAATGGGGCCAAATTAGTTAAGGGACATCGATATACCCCCTTTTTTCAACTTTTGACTTTATATTTATAATCATTACCTATGACCATGTTCTTTCATGTCCTCGAGTATAACAAGTGAAATAAAACTCACCCTGTATAGATATATCAATAATCAAACATTACGTGATCAAATAGGAAAAATAGCATCTTTCATATAGTTATTTAAAAACGTTAAGTCATGTCTATTAAATAAAGTAATTTCTTTATACATATTACACCTGTTGCAATAAAAGCGGACACCGCACAATTTTATTGATTCAAAATTATAATGAAAAGGGTTAGGTAAGCATGAAGAGGGTTCGAACGAGCCGAACAAAGTACTTGGGTGACACAGGGACAGGGGTGAGTGATACCAGCGTTAAGAAGATTGTACATAATGTTGGTTGTACTACAGGTTTACCTTATCTTTTGTACATCCTATAATACTTTTCCACGTGACATGATTTGCTTCAAATTTGCATTGATTTGAAGATCTGAAGAATTGGGAATACGATTTGACGTGCATTAAGCGTAAAATGGTAATTTGTGAGTTAAATTTCGTTTATATTGACCCTGTTTAAGTTCAGTCAGCGAAGGGGTCACGTCGTCAAGAGGGATCGGAATAAAAGAATCGCTATCTACACACCGCAAAAAATGTTTCGCTCGACTTGAGGTTTAGAGAGCTTGACGTTTTATAAAACACAAAGGAAACAGTAGCACTACGTTGCGATTCGACCAGTATAGAATCTGTACCACCCCAAAGTTGCTGGCTCCCTTTGAGGAAAAATATTTGTTTGCAATAAAACTGGGAAGTTGGAAGTTAGCTTTATTATATTATTATGTTATGTGCTAATAATAGGGCAGACGCTTTCGCGGGCAGCGGTCGCGGCGTGTCGTCCCGACGCTGGTGGGGCGGGGGTATATGGGTGTAGTGGGGTGCGCGCGGTTGCAACAGGTGACTCTCCCCACAGGGGAGTCGATCGTATTTGTCAGACCGATTTTTATGGGAACATAAATACTGACAGGCAAACGGGGAACAGTATAGTCGGCACCAAAACCTATGCGCATATGTTACTGTTACTCAATGCTCCCAAATACTTAATATTACAGTTTTACGCCCGCCTATTGAACTTTGACGTCAATATTGTTTGCACCCGTATTATTCCTTTCAGATGGGACGTTGTGTAATCCGCCATGGACACTAACAGTGGACACAGGATTTCCGTTCGGATTATCCCCTAAAACTGTTACCCTAAGGAATCATTTATATTATATTTTAAAATATTTTCTATGCCGGTCTGATCCCCCATAATGCTTATGCAATACAAAAGGAAGGGGATCATACTGGAACGGTAAGGCTTACAGAGGCTCAGACCATAATAAAAAAAATGGTAGTGGATCAGTTTTGGGGATCAGACCGGAATAACTGACACAAGTCTGTTTCTCCACGTATCTACTATGTAGGACCTACTTAACATAATCTTGAATGTCGCCACACCCTCTCTTTGCAGTGCAGTCTTGCTATCGTACCTAGAGTGAGATGATATAAGCATACCTCTACCACGGTAATAGTATATACAGTAGTGTGACTCGGCCCTGTCCTTGAAATAAATGCCTACGACCCCGCGCGCTGGGGCCGCCTCTTTCTAGTTGTAGTGAATGTAAGTGGCTAGGTACTCGTAATACGCACGCTTTCTGATTACAAACCCACACGTTCGATCGTCCCTATGGCGCTTCTGTAGCTGTTGTGTACTTAGTGTGTACTAAACTCCGAGGCGCGTAGGTATGATTGTTTGTATGAAGATGGAATACTGTATGATACTATTACCGTGCCTCTACGATCGCGACCAGTCAGCCGCAAGAGCGGCGATGCGCAGCGTCAGTCTAAGCTAATCCGATAAGCCGAGATTCCGGGCGCAATCGAATTATAGAAAAACTAGCGTTTGCCCGCCGCTTCGGCCGCGTGGATATTTGTTCCGACACATAGGTAATCTTCCAATCTTATCGAGATAACTTTTAAAACTATTCGTTCAATTGAGGTAGGTATTTAGTGTAAAAGACAAATTTGATCTACATTAATGTGTCCGTTTTAATAAGAATTTGGTAAATATTCTTAAATGTGCAGTGTTAAAAAAACACAAATTTAATTGTATTTATAGCTGTTTTGGAAATATTAGTTCCCACCTAAAAGGTAGATGTGTATTACGAGTATACTACCTATATATTATACTTATTTAGGACTACATATTTATGACAAACAATATTACAGTAGGTACATTCATTAATATATAATATAATATAATTGCCAAATCACATAGTCATTATAAATTGTAGCCAATGTATAATTCTGATGTATACATATATACATACACTATACAATTTCATCAAAATCCCTTTAGTAGTTTTGCGTGAAAGAGTAAAAAAACATGCATCCATACATCCTTACAAACTTTAATATTAGCATGAAAAATCTTAAAAGTCCGCTCGTAAATCTCTGCAACATTTTATCGGATTATTTGTCGGATCATTTAATTAGCATCTTAACTAAATCAGAATTTTTATCCTGACTTTTAGTAGATATCAAATAATTATTATTCCGCTTGGCTTGCTAGTTATGTTGTAAGGAATTTGTCAAAATATGAAGGCTAAAAATTAGGATCACCTAAATACTTTCGTTTTATCCTGTAGGTACTAGTAAACCCGCCCTCGCTTCGCTTCGGGAAACCTGGTCCTTTAGTACCCAAGGCCAAAATTGTTTCGACATCCACAACCTAAGAACGAACTTTTATCTATTTTTAGCGCGTTTTTTATTTGTATAGATTTACAAAGCAGCGCGATCGCAGCGCTGCAGACGCGCTGCTTCCACGCGGCACTTAGCGGCAAATTTGAAGGCGCCCTTATTAATCGTGAAAGTCTGCGGTCCACATTAAAGGATTCCTTACAGAGGATATTGCTATTTCGTACAAAATCGGTAAGTCAGACTACCTACATCTACCGACTTGAAGATGAGCTAAGGCTATAGTATAGTAAGTCTATAGATTTCAGCCTAAGACACTCCTTGGACACGTAGGCATATAAACAGATAATATAATTAACTATTAAAAGAAACTTACCTGTAAGGGAAGTTCAATAGTAATTATACGAGCTGGTTCTTCCGAAAGATCATAATACTTGTAGTAGTTCTTCCATGTACTACCGTCGTCACACATTCAGAGCCATCTCCGTGGAATCCAAGGCAAAAAAACTCCTGTCAACACTGACATTTCTCCTGTTAGATGCATACCCTACGATTGTCATTTTAGTTTAGAGTACATGTATAAAAATTTATTTTCATCCCAGGTAAGGGTTTGGGCTGGGCGGGATTAACGTATGATCTTTCGGAAGAACCAGCTCGTATAATTACTATTGAACTTCCCTTACAGGTAAGTTTCTTTTAATAGTTAATTATACTTCACTGGTTCTTCCGAAAGATCATAATACTTGTAGATGTTTAGAGCATGAAAATAAATTTGCTAAATGCAAATAGAATAATCTTTCTTTATTTCAATAAGAAAGTTATTCCAAAAAAAAAAAAAAACAATGAGGATCATTTCAATTATGATAATTACTATAATTACTAAAAAATATGTATTATAGAATCATCTTTATAATGCTACTAACTATAACCTGTATAATTAACTTCGGATTGAAGTAGCAAAACCGACATCTAGCGCATCCTCATTATGATAATTACTAAAAAATATTATAATGTTAATAACTATAACATGTATAATTAACTTCGGATTGAAATAGCAAAACCGTCATCTAGCGCTTCCTCTAAAACAGGGCTGTCATAAATAGCGAACACAGGCGGGACCGGCACTTCCAGCCGGTCCCGCCTGTGGTCTGTCTAATCAGACCGCCAGAGTGTGGTTTCCGAAAACGAATAAAAAGTTGATCATTATTACTAGTTCTCAATTATTCAATCTTTCTAATGTATGAAATTAAATAATTTTCAAGACAGGTTTCAGGTCTCTAGTTAAAAAACGATAAAATCAAGAGCGGCTGGTATCGCGGATACCAGAAGTGTTTATCAAGACGGGTATTTTTATTACAATTTTTGTATCGCGAATCTGGATATTTGTAAATTTTAATTAATGATAACGTTTGGACACGGTGCGCAGTGACTAATGCGAGAAAATCTTTTTTGTAAGGGAAGAATCCCACGTGACCTGATAGCGAGGAAGAGCAGTAGCTCTTCGATATACACCTTTTAGAAATCAAATGAATAATTATCTAATTGACTGCCTAAAACTAAAAACTGTTCGACAACAAATTATCGTGCCATACCTGGCACTCTTTAAATAAACGTAAATAGCGCAATATTCATCCCATTATCCTAAGGCTGATAGGTATTGCTTGAACGCGTTTGACGAGAATGAATCTGATAAGATATCTAATGCTCCTGTAGGTACTCCTCTCTTCATGAATGCTTTCCGCACAAAACTTCTACCATCAAACACAGTTTTTTGTGTAGAGGGTGGCGTTGTCTGCAAGGGGAACATAATAAATTTGAGTTATCGTTTAATATAAGAACTGCAGATATGCAAAGATATTGATTTTTTTTAATAGAAGAAATTTATTGAATACTGGAAACCATGGATGGTTAGGCCAGTAAGGAGCAACAACGAACAATAACAGAGAACGGGGTAAATGCGTGAAAGAAATAGCTGCTCCAGTTAATTGTAAATGAATCAAAGCAAAAAACGTCGGGAATCCCATGCCGGGATACGTATTTGGGACATTATGATTTATCCTACTAGCAAATACATCGATTGAGGAGAAGAAAACTCTTTAAAAATTTTTTGTACGCTGTATCATTCAATTCCCATTCTGTGTCAATACATAACCGGTGAGATTCACCTTCAGCAATAACATTATCTGCTCAAAATATATAAGAGGCAAATACGAAATTATGTTTTGTATCACAAAAGTTCCAAATATCTCTTGCAATGTTATTTAAGTATGGATATTGGACACCCCATTAAATTTATGTATGTAACAGCAGTGATGTTCTTGAGGCGAATTTAATAATAGGTGTAATATAAATTTTTGAATGACAAGTATCTTCCGCAAAAGAATTTAATGCAAAATTAGCTGCCATAAGCTCTAATGCATTTGTATTTTTTAAACCCCGCATGCGACCAGAAATCATGGACTGTTTTGCTCCCACAAAAAAAACTCCAAGCAGTCCAAACTCCAACCAGTCTTCAATTTATCAGAATAAATTTCTAAAATGATATTGACTGGTCGAATACAAATTTACGTCGAGTCAATATTACTCAACCACCAATGAAATTCTGCTTTAAGATTATTAGGAATAGTCATGGATTTGTCATAGTCAACATTTTTTTTTATTTATTTAATAATTGACTCTCTCTCTCTGAATTTAGTGTGTGCCCAGCCATAAGAAACAGCAGGACACACTGATGTTAGCAGACCTAAGAGCTTTGCAAACGCCATATTACTAGCTGACTGCGTATTTGTAAAAAATTATAATCAGTTACAACTTTGAGTGTGAGCGTTTATTAAGCGGATGTGAGCATGTCAATTTATTTGAGTTAAATATGAAGCAAATTTACAAATTCGTGATGGTGTCAAGAAACTCTTGACATTATTTATAACAAAACCTAAAAAAGTCAATAGTATTTATTGTATCTTCAAAATTTTTTTGGTATTCGGCATAGCTTTTTCGGCATAGCATAGCGAAAAATAATCCTATTAATAATAAATCTTCGAGATATATCACTGACAAATGTCCTGAAAGACGCTATTATTGTATAACCGGCTTCATTAATTTGGAAAAATAAAGGCCAACATGCAACATTAAGGCCAAGCGGTAAAACAGAAAACTCAAAGTTTCAACCTCTATTGAAATCAACAGAAAGTACGTGTCCTTTAAATCCACCGTACACATATACAAGTATTTATTTAATAATTTCAAAACGTTCCTATAATATTCTAATTCGAAATGAGAAGTTTATATAAACTTATTTAATGGCTTAATATTATAAACCAAATTTCTCCCCGTTAGGTTTGTCTATTAAAAATATTTTAGAAATAAACTGATTTTTGCACGGTAAGCACTCTGACACAGCACCGATTGAAATGAGCTTTTGTATTTCTGTGCAAAAATCCTATGTTCGTCCACATTTATTTATTTATGTAAGCTTTATTGACCACGATATAAAAATATTATAGTACAAATGGCGAGCTTAATGCTAATTGCATTCTCTACCAGCTTACCATTAGGCAAAACCGAAATACACGAAGAGTGGTATAAAAGTTAGATTAGTTACACATTGTGCGGACATAATATTATAAGTGGTTCCGTCTGTTTCACTTTGCATGTAAACGATATACAGAACCCTCCAACCCATGAGGGGACAGTATCATCATCAGGATATGGATAGCCACCGAGAGAAAAAAAAATGCTTCAGGTTCAGCCTAGCGGCGTGAAGTGTTACCTTAGGAGCGTTCGCTATGTCCACTTGGGTAGTGGATGGCGCTGGTTCGTCTGCGCCCAGCGCGGATGAGCCGGCGCCGGCGCGACCACCGGGACGGCGCTCGCGGTACGCGCTTGCGTCTTGTTGCTGTACGTGTTTGCTGCCGCCGCCCGCCGAGATGAGCCCCTCCAGTTTAAAGACCCCGCTGAGCTAGGATATTAGCCCTCGGTTCGCCTCTGGTGCGACTCGAAGTTAGCCTCGTAGGCTTGGTTTTAATATCCGCTAAGGATTTAGAATATACTTTAAGAGTATTTAACTTGTTGGTCAAACCTTCGCCTAACAGCAAGTGGTCTCTCGGTATATCCCTTAATGCATCCTTTGCATGATTATTCAAGCTTTGAGCAAATAGTTATCTTCTAGTAATAGATTCCAAATAATGGAGGCCAGTTAAGATTTGACCACTATTACCAAGATATTTAATAATATCGTCAATTCAATTCAGTTAATATCGAAATTTTCATAGCCATATCAAAGACCCTGCCGATGCATGTGATGCCGGCACGGAGTTGTGTTTGTTAATACGCTTTTATTAGCCGATTATTCTGGAACAGCGGCTTTGATTTGATCGTTAAGTTTCGGTGGTTGAAGGTAAATGCTGTTGGCCGGCAGAAGGTACCTTTTAAATAAGTCAGATCTTGTTTTAAAATATTGTTCCAACGAATAGCCAAATGAGAATGAATTTCATCAGTAAATTGTCTTCAATTAGGCAAACAATTTTATAGTATTTCATAGTTGCGTGGGACATGCAGTCGGCACTTGCAACTCAAAAAACCGCAAACACGACGTTAAAACGTCGGTCGCTATAAAGTCATTACGTGTGACATCCAGTCAACACTTGTAATGCTTAAATCAGTAAATTGCGTAAGCCATCCAGACATTACTTGCAATTACATTTTTAAAATAGCAACTGGTATACGGTATGGTAATATGGTAGTAGGCATACTACCTTGATATTCACCTTACTAATTTTGATATACATAACGGTATAAATTGCTTGGAATATAGTATAAAAACAAAACTTTACTAACCTTCCTTTCCTTTATCATTCGAGGAATCCTCGGATTCGCCCGAAATAATTCGGCGACGCTTACGCGGTCACGACTTTTAGTGCAACAGAAGAATCGTCGCCCCGCGGTGGCGATTCGGATCGCGTTGACGCGTTCAGACTCTGAGCGTGCACGTTTACGCATAAGCTACCGCTTAAGTCGAAGAATTTCCTTAAAAATTCTCAAGTTATCCATTTTTACGTGTGAACAACGGCGCACAAGAAAAAAGAATGACAATCGTAGGGTATGCATCTAACAGGAGAAATGTCAGTGTTGACAGGAGTTTTTTTGCCTTGGATTCCACGGAGATGGCTCTGAATGTGTGACGACGGTAGTACATGGAAGAACTACTACAAGTATTATGATCTTTCGGAAGAACCAGTGAAGTATAATTTGTGCAAAAGGTTTGATACTGATATGCGAACTAAGTAAACCAAACTAAACTAACAATGTTACTAGAAGCGAATTATTCGAAATTAGTCGTAGCTAGAGGTAACTCCTACCCATTAAATAAATAGTTTGCGGTGACTGCGAGCGACGTCGCCGTTAATATTGAGATTTCTAGAGGAAAATTCTGTTTACGTAATTAAATTTAAGTGAATTCTGCCAACGATTCAAATATCAAACACTCCAGGAATAATAGTTCTGGATTCGAGGAATTCTATCCCTCATGAAACTCGTCGATTGTTCGGTTGATTAGTCGATAGAATGTCGTAGCAAGGTTTTGCTTTGACTAATTCACTTTAGTCCAAAATCATTTAAGTCGGTGTGAGTGTTGTAATTGAAGCAATTAAATGTCTTTAAAAGGCGGCATAGCAAAATATAGTTAAAAAAAACTAAAAAAACAAGCTTTTATAATAAATATAACTAAAAAAGAGTATTTAAGTAATAGGCGATTATTATAGTGTTAAAAGCGTGGGGCGCTTTGTGCCATATCTTTCGTGTCTACTATTATAGTACGGTTAGTATTATAGTCTCTTGTGCTGTGCAAATATATTATGTGCTCGTCAGATTTGTCACAAACGCATAACCACTTAGAGTATGTCATAACCACATGGCTTGTAAAAGGAGACCCAAGCGTCACTTGAAAGTCATGAAATATTATTGTTGAGAATTCAAATTCAATTACTTAGTGCACGGAACACGCCGGGAATAGCCGGGCATACAAATACAAACGAGACGACCGCAAGGTATGTACATATTGAAGGTTTCGCTTCAATTGAATGAAGTCGACTGGTGTGCAGCTGTAATTAATTAAATGGCAAACTGCAAGTCCCTTGACTAACTAGGTTCCTTCGTAATACTGAACGTGGATGCTTTTATGTATCAAAGACTAGTAAATCCGTCGTCGCTTCGCTTCGGGAAACAATGGCTTAAGTACCCAATTACTTTTTAAGACAATACATACAAGTCGTTATTGTGGCGTAAGTACCTATAGCAGTTAGATATATGCTGTCGCCGGTTTTCTTTTAGGAATTTTTAAGCCCTTAAACTGTCCTATAGGAATAATTCATGTACCTATCTATGCTACCGTTGAAGTAGCGTTAGAGTACCGTTAAATTTTGACCTCTTTTTTCGCAAATTCGGTTTCCAGAAAAAATCCTTTTTATTTTCCGGAATTATTTATAGTCTACGTTACTCCTAAGGTTCCATTGTACCCATTGGCGAAGGAATTTTCAAAATCGGTCTAGTATTTTCGGAGAATATTCAATGCAAATAGCATCTGAATAGGCTGCGAAACTACTGTACAATAAAAATAATTATGTATGTATTATAATATTAGTATAGATATAATATCAATTTGTTCTACATCTCATGCTGGTAATTTAATATGTATGTATGTATGTAATACGTGTGTAAACTAAATTATATTTCTGATTTTGTACGTGTAGTGTGAACCGTAGGTAAACGTGGTTGGGGGACAGTTTTGGTTATAGACGAGGGGGTATGTTGTCGAGTCAGCGGAGTCGTGTAGAAAACCGGTGGTCAACGTTTAGTGAACAAATTACGTCTCATTCGCTCCATTGATGCGTCCTCGCTAAGCGTTACCCCTTCGAAAATAGATCGCAAAAAAAAATGCTTGCATATACAAGAAAGCTTATACTCTAATACACAACCCCTCCTGAGTATCAAAACTGTAAACTTAGCATTAAATCCAGGTGACATGCTACAACTTTTGATACTTGTGTAAGTAGTAAAAGTTGTAGCTAGCGTCACGAAAACTGCTAAAAATAATTCACGGATAATGATTGAGTTGCTATTTAAATTTTGCAACAGCGCTGCAGTGTTACTAAAATAATCACAGGAGCCATACTCCACTTATGCCCCGGCTAACTACGAGCCGATAATACCTAGATCGTGCAAGTTAACAATATCATCGGATCGGGCGTGTACGTTGGCGTCCCCTCTGGAGATTCTAGGAAATTGTGTAAATTTACTAGCAAGTTTGTCCGCTATGCAAATAACCACGGTAAACCATATCCCTGAAGGATATATATGTCCTCTCTCGACACGAGCGGTTTAAAATCAATATTGAACGGGAACGCTTCAAAGCTTTGAAGTGTTGACTTCTATAGGCGCGTAGACGATTTTTGGTAGAGGAGAATGGCATGGGTTCGCGTCGGCTACACGCAGCGTTCAACACGACACGCAGCGGACAACCATTTATTTTGGAATATTTCCAATAAGCATGCTAACGATGAAAAAATTTACTTTCCCCCATGACTGCCTATGTTTTGTATTTAATTATCTTCTCTCCAACCACTTGATTTACGCAAGGATGGCTGTTAAGTCACGTGTCCAATGTTCACGTGTTTTGTATGTGTCAAATCTCGAACACAATATTAAAACTATGTATTTGCAGGAGGATTGTGTAAGTCTGGTTGCCACACTATATAGATTATTATTTGCGAGCCAATTCTACGAGGGTTAATTGACGACCCGTAGCAATACCTAATAAATAATATGTAAACATTAAATAAATATTTGAGTAGCTCTCATCGCTGAACACATTTACTCGTTGAATCTGATATTGCTTTATTATTAGGCTCACTAGAAAACCGGCCTCGCTTCGGGTCAGGACAATAGATCCTATTTTAAGGATTATTATTGCTGGTGATACGATTTCGTCCTTGTCTTTTCAACGATGTTTATTGGCAAACACTGCCTAATAAAGTGATAATTAGTTGCAGACGTTGAAAATTGAGAAATAAACAAAACTCTTAACCCCCCTAAGTATTAGGACTCGCGCTGTGTTTTGGGGGGGCACGGACAAAACAAACATCACGACCCGCGAGCAAACATTTACAGTTAAATGTCGGTTAGATCGAACGCGGCACCCCTCGTTTAGCATGGAGGGTAAATACCAATTAGGCTACAGTCTCGTACAAAGAAACAAAGTCAGGAAGGTTTTATTATGGAATAGGTTTAATCCAATCTAATCTTCACCTGCCTAGTTCTTGATACACATTTCCGTTATCCCCTCGAAATGAATCCTGTCAAATGGAACGTACTCGTATCAAGAGCCGAGATATGACGCATCAATAGGCGAACAAGTGAACAAACTGCTTATCAAAATTAGAAGATTACATAGAGGACCGAGTATAATAGACAGAATATTGCGATGGCACTTGCTCAGCTTCATGAATGCACAATGTAACGGCACAATGATTAAATTTGTCTTTTGATACTTAGTTGATGTATCTGGCGCAGGAAGCAACTTCGAGGGATGTAAAGGAAATTAATATTTGAATAGAATGCCCTGGTAGGCAATGCGTGATGACTACTAACGGTAATACAGAGACTTGTCTTTGATTTTTTTTCTCTTTGACTTTTGTAATATAACCTTAGCGCTTTTGACACTATAAACTTTTTTAATGTAACCTTATGACGTTTGACATAATATTGACAGAATGCGTGCTGCAAATTTCTTCAAAGTGAAACGTAAACAAGTAAAACAACTGAATTTCTTAGTGATAGTTAAGTATAAAGACATATAGTTAAGACAAGACAACTTCTGTCGGGTCAGCTAGTTAAACATAAAACTATGACAATTCTATTTCACAATCGGAATTTTTAAAATTGTATGATAACCTCCTTTTCAAAAAAATGAGGTCGTAATAAAGCCTATATTTTTTATTAACTGATTCACGTCACTTGTGTATATTGGCATATTTAGCATGTCATCATATTACTATTTATTGTTGTGTACAATATGATTCATTATCTTTCACAAAAATAGAAGTAGGTATAGTTTATGATATGTCACATGCGTAAAGACAATGTACAGAGAGAAAACGTTGTACGATAACGTGGATCCACGCAATTATACCAGACATCTTGATACATCGTAATTCGTAACGTACCCCAAAGTATAGTTCCGTTTCGCATCACATTCCACGCTTGCAGTGCCGTCAGTGAACAATCCATGCGCCTTCATGACATCGCGGCACGTTATGCGTGACTACCACGAGTTTACTTGCAAAACAGCTATTGAAAGATTGGTATTTTCCCTGTTCAAAACTGCAGCATAAAATATCTTATTATGACTAAAGTCGTAGCAGTATCCGTATCCCTCTAAATAGGTATCGTCGCTCATTTGTCCCCACGCCAATGCACGACTGGCCTGCCCTTTCAGGCCACCGCGCTCGCCGCCGCCGCCGCTGCCTACTCTCAAGTCTAAATTAGGTTCTGTCATTGACCTAGGCTTAAAATACATACATTGCGATCGATACGAGGCGTAAAAATTGCTACCGTGACCCGGCAGTGAAGCTCAGGGGGATCGTCGACGAAAGCAAACTACTCGTATTGATAATGTTTTATATATGAGTCATTATTTACGTATAATGAGAAGATAGTTATTGAAGTGAAAACTTCTTTAGCATCGTTGTGATTTGAAAGTCGATGAAACGGAAATGACGTAAAAAGCGACAGTAAAAAGAGACCGACACATTTTAACGTGGGAGAAAATCAAATGAAACCAACAGTGGTATTATGACATTAGCGGTCTTAGCTTATGCTCATAATATCAGAAATCTCGGCGTTGACATGTCTACATATAAATACCGAATCAGTCTTTCAAATTAGTAAAGTCTGAGGAAAGTCTAAGCACGGTCTATAGATTATAGATTACACTCTAAGCGTTGTCTGTTTTCTCCTAACCTTTAAACTCTATTTTCCACAAATTTGTTCTTACTTTTTTGCACGAGTAATTATATTTAATAACGCAGAAATAAATAATTATTATATCGAAGATCAACGTAAAAATGTTAGTATTAACGTGTACGAATTAAAGTTAATAAACGGGTAAATGAATATTGTTTGCATCATTAACAAAATTCATCTAAACAAATATCTTTAATGACGGAACTTTCCCGCTGAGACATAATTTCTGCCTCGGACGCCTCGGTTGGAAGTCTCGCCTTGCATGAACAATTTGTTAGTTGACACAGATTAAAAGCTGTAACTTTTTTATTATTAATATCAACACGTTTGAAGTAGTACTAATACACCTGTAGTAAGCTGTTTTTCCAGTATTTCACTCGTACTTTCTCATTGTATAGTAATTATATCATCATCATCATCACAACCCATAACTGTCCCACTGCTGGGCACGGGTCTCCTCTCACAGTGTGAGGCTGAGGGGTATAGGCCATAGTCCACCACGCTGGCCAAGTGCGGATTGGTGGACTTCACACACCTTTGAGAACATTATGGAGAACTCTCAGGTGTGCAGGTTTCCTCACGATGTTTTCCTTCACCGAAGCAAGTGATAATTAATTTTTTTTTTAAATAATTATATTTTTAGTAATTATATACATAATATATATTATATAGTATATAATACACTAAACTATATATATTTGTATTTCTATTTGTATAATTATCTTTATAAATATCGCAACCCTGACCCACTTCTGACCTTGGCGTTCATCTCACAATGTAAGGGGTGAAACTGGTGAAAACAAAATCGCGCTGACCGAGTGTTGATTAACAGACTGCACACAGCCTTAGGGATAATACGAAGAATAAACTATTATAATATTATTACGCACGTAGTATTTTTGCTTCAATATAGATAACTCCAGAGCGTAACGGCACGTGATTTTATTATTCATAACAGTTCGAGCGATTCGGAACAAACAGTCGCCAAGATTACCTTAACGTTCTTATTGAAAAGAAAATAACTCGATTGCAGTTCTTAACGAGGTAAACGTTTACATCAAACGAATCAAATGGAGTTATTTGAAACAATATTACATCAATATTGTTTAAAATAACTCCATTCCATTACAGAAGCTGATTTAACCACATTGTTCTGTAAATCTTGGAAGTGAAGCAATAAAATGATAAACGCTTAATGCCATTCTACAAATATATAGGTACATTAAAACTAAGTTTTTTAAGTTTACGCCCTAAAAGTAGTGCCCTAATATTTAGTTTAATGCTCTCCGTGCATTCAATTTGTAATCGCGTATCCTCAGAGGCGTGTTTAATCCATCGTTTGGGGTTAAAGGGCACACCGCAAAGTACCGGTGACGTTGATTCGTTACTGCATGTTTGCGCGTGGGGTTGCCTAGGGTTCAAGTTTAATAGGCCGAGGTAGTGTTGCCAGATGCCGTGAATTTTAGAGTCAATTGAATGACGTCGAGTACACTCTGAAAGCCATTTCTTATGAAAGCGATTTCATATACCTAAGGACGCGTTCACATAGAACGTCCGTTTTACTGGATCTGTTTTAATGGGTCAGTATTTCCGTTGTGTGTGGGATTTTTTACTAGATCCGGTATACTGGATTCTGTGTGAAATCGCTCATACAACTACACACGCTACTAGCATCCAGTATTCCGGATCCAGTAAAACGGACGTTCTATGTGACGTACGTCCCTTTGACTACGGAACCCTAAAATCTGGTATGAATTATAACGGCCCCCTTTGCCATATGGTTTTGAAACCCTAAGCGGTTTTCGATAATAACGGGGTTTTGAAAAGCCCACGGTTCAAAGATTCAAATTCCGATGTTTATAATTTCCCATTCCGCATTTCAGTATTTTGACCAAAGCCGCACCCTACCTACCTTTTTAATTTTGTGATATTAATGTGATAAAAATATTAATGTGTCTAAAATTTTATTGACATAGGTACATATTTATATAATATAATGATATTTCAGATCTAAACTTTCTACTGTTAAAATTTATAAGGGATCATCTGGGGATCATAAATTCTGCTATTTCAATATGAGCTACTGCTAAGTAGGTACTTTTATAGTTCTGTTATACCGAGTATAAATTGCTCTCAAGCGAGTTTTTATGGAATTTCCATGACAACCATCGAATTGATCCGTGATTAGTGATTACGCTTTCGTACAGAGCCATGCCATCAGTGTAGCGTGAGGTTAAATTATATTTAATTAATCTGTCTGGAGCGATCCAAATAAAAATCAGCGATGATTTTAACGAGCGAACGAGAATCGCAGCTTCACGCCGCGCGCGCGTCGCTCGTTTGGAAATTATGACGGTGAGTTCGGTTGCCCATGGATTAGTCGGGTCCTTATAAATTTAATATTACGCCAATGAAAAAGATTGTATGAATATGGACTACTCGTACCTATTGGATAATACAAACACTTATACTAACAGATGATAATAATTATAGTATAGTTAGAACTCAAATAAAAAAAACATTGTTACGCTACTACGACTGTAAGTAGTAATTTAATGAGATTGATATTTTTAATAAATATGAAAGGATGATAATTTCCCGATAGGTTTCTCGAGTAAGTTTAAATTTTAAACAGTAAAACAGTCTTCATCCAGTAATTTTCCAATATAGGTCCGGTTCATTTTGAACGCAAACTTTCATTCATTTCATGTTCCACAATTTGTAAAGTTTTCCCCACTTAGTTAGTTTTTTGCTCCTAAAACTTTAATTTATTTCGTATTTCCTCAATTTAGTTTCCTTCATTCTGTTTTCATAATAAATATGTATGTAGGTAAGCTCAAATATTGCATAACCATTTTCTTTTTTTCGTGTCCGGATGACTTAATGACCATGGGCGACAGTAACCAGTTAACTTCGGGTACTTATATAAATAGAAGACTAATCATAATGTTGTGATCGGCCTAAAAAATAAGCGCAGGACCCGGTTATTACGAGCTTCTTCGACATAGCAACAGAGTTCTGTTGCTATGTCGAATATGTGTAACGTGTAACGTAGTTACGTTAAACGTTTATATTTCTTGCAGAGTCACAGTGATAGCGAGAGACTGGTTAAACAATAACTCATACCACCATGCACGAAAACCGTCGAGATTTAACTCGATGGTATGCTACCTACAGTGCGTTGACCTGCAAAAAGAGTGACCTGGCGCCATCGCCTCGTTCATTTTTCAGTGTGAAATGGTCGAATGGGTGCCCACTTCCTTTGCCGCCATCGTGTCGCGGACTGTAATTGGCGTTAACGCCAAAATGAATAATACAAAAATTAAAAGCTTTTCTTTTAATAAGTTTTTATTTAAATGCGATAAAAATAAAATATTTTCCCTTGAAAACTTTTACTATCAAAATACAACGTCATTATAGTTACAATGGTATTATAGTTATTTTACAATTGTTATACTATTTTGATAGCCGACTTAAGTTTTTAAGGAAAAGTTTACTTTATTTTTGGGTCATTTGAATAAAAACTTGTTTAACAAAAACTCTTTTAATATTATTTTTAACTTATTGGTATTATTTTATATTTTAATAACTTTACATATAAATTAGTTATGTAATTACCGGGGTTAGTTGTTTGTAACATTTGTCATTTTATCCGTACATCATACATACATACATACATACAAACAAAAGGTTCATACATTTCATACATACAAAAGGTTTTAGTCAATTAAACACGATGCGGTAATGCAATTATGTAATGATACAGCTCATTACTCGCTCCTTACTTGCACTTAACAGGTAAATTGGTATTGACACCATATTGTCCCGTCATGCCCTGTAAGATACCTTTCATATTATTCTTACTTCTTAAAGCAATTAGACGTAATTTTTTCTTATAAGATATCCTATCCTACAAAATTGTACCTACTAGCCAAACAAAACTCGACTCGGTAACAACAACGGGAGGAGTGTCAGTGTACATCATAGTAGTTCTTATTCTATTATAAACTTCATTCAAATTACAATGTAGGTAGGTACCTCCCAACGCCGCGACTACGCAGATCCCAACCTACATCTAAATAGACGGTTGAATGAACTTTGAATCGAGCATTTTCGCAATCAATCTTAACTGGCGTAAGCGCCGCCGCCCGTCGACTTGTGCAGACTTGAAGCATGCAGGTGGTTGCAATTGTTACAAACCCATTAATGAAAAAGTGACGCTGGTCACGGAACACCCTATTGAGATTCTATTCATATTCCACTAACCTACTTCAAGAGGAATAGGTGTAGGCATTAATGGTCAACTAAATAGCTTCGTCCTTCACAATGTGACGTCTTAATTTCTAAAGAAGGATCCGCTAAATTTTAACATGCACTCTTAAACCCGGAAGTGCTGCAGTTTTATGACTAGCGTTGAACTATTTACCGCGCGGCGTTGACCACGCCTAACAATCCGTCGATATTCAACTTACTAAGATGATTAGTAGCTGCAGGGCTGAGATTTGAAATGTGCACCAAAAGACGTACGAGGCGTATAGAAAGTATTTGTGTACGTAAACAATTGAAAATAAGGAAATAAGAACGTTCGGTTCGTGTTGAATGTGCACGCGTTGTTGCGTTTTGTTATCGCGTACGTCACCTCTTCGCCGGTGCAGCGGTGCCGCCGGCGCCGCCCCGCCCCCGCACCTGCCGCGCGCCGCGCTCTGCCGCCGGCCGCCGGCTCCAGTCGTGTCGCCGGTTGACCGTCCGTCGCAGTTGGTTGGCATCGGTACGAGTTGCCGCGCGTCACGCACGTCGTATCGCATTGCGTTGCGTGTAGTTTGAGTTTGAACTCGTCGGTTTCGAACCGATAACTTCGGCGCGAGAATCGAGATCGAGTGCCGTCAAATTAGTCGTCTGTCGCGAGATTCCCTGGTCGCCCGAAAGAACCCGACCCCTGCTCGCTATGGACGGAGACGACTCACGTGGCGTTTCCGGAGGTGGCTCACCCGCGTACGAGGACAGGTGAGTGCAATCGCCTTTACCGGCTACCCGCGATCGTTGATGAAGAATCTCGTTTCTCTCGTTGGCCTTCGACCGCTTCGTGCGAAAATATGCGTCTGCGAAATGTAATGTCTATCGATGATATCTTTGGCCGTCGAATCATTGATCATTACTCGAAGAACATCCCTGTATCCTAATGCTTGGCGGTTAAAAGTGATGCTTGTTTTATTCCCGGCCGACGACGGTTTGACACCGGCCGGCGCATACGCTGTTATCAGCGAGTGCATGCAAGCGGCGTTGCGGCGAAGCGCCGGCAGCGGATACGCATGTATCTATCGGAATGTGTTTTGATGGGTATGTTGCTCTCTGCAGCGCTCTCGCCGACGAAGCTCCGTTCGTTCGTAGGGTACGCGATCGCAGGCGCAGCGTTCGGCTGTTCCCAAGTTCGATCGGAACGTACGCAACGTTTCGTTTGTTTGTTTACGTTCGTTGTTACCGTTGCCCGCTCATGTGTGTCCAATCCGTCCGTGTCTTGTTAAATTATTAATCTAGCTGATGCCGTGCCCTAACTGGAACAGTGTTACAACTTCCATTTCCGGCACCCCAATATACTTACTCCATAATAATTATGTTAATGATCATAAATTTACAGTAATTACGTATACTTATATAATAATTAATAAATATGAATTATATCAATAAGTAGAATTATTGTTTAAGATTATAAGAGTGTTACTTGATTTCCGATCGATAATCGAAGTGGGGTTGAAGGTAGGATATAAATATTGCGATACAAGATGGCGCGCGCGCGCGTGGGGGACATTATTATTGTATCAGTACACGGGCAATTTCTACCCGCGTTCATAATTATAAAATTAATGAATCGTTAATAACTATGGAAAGATGCTGCCCGAGTTTATTTTTATGAAATGAAAATACTTTATTTAAGATTACGTTACGATGCGATGCCTATAGTGACGACTCCAACCAATTTCTACCGACCGTAGATGCATAGGTAGAAATGAACAAACTGTTGTATTGTGTTGTGTTTATATTGTTTTGGGTAGATACAGACTTTAATTATTGGAATGGGCACACCCGTTAAGCCGTTCGCGGACTGTCCATCAACATCGACAGTAAGGGCGCGTTCACATATAACGTCGTTAACAAAAAGCATCAGAATCGGTTCATAAACAACGTAGCTACAAAATTATATCTTTTATCCCGCAGGAACCGAATCATTTAAATAAAAGTGTTTGGTGCCAAATTTCGCTTAAATCCGTTCAGCCCTTTTGGCGTGATTGATCCAAAAACACCCAAACATTCAAGTTTATAATATTAGTAACATCTAGAAAAAATAGGAAAACTATTTACCCTTTAGATATTTATCTACATACCTAATTACATAAAAGGAGAAGCTGATTGACTGACTGACTGACGGACATGTCAACGCAGGGCCTAAACTATAAGGGTTAGAAACGTGAAATTTTGTACGGGAGTTACTTTAATAACATAGGGGATCACTTGGAAAGGATTTTTGAAAATTCTCCCCCTAAAGGGGTAAAAATGGGGTGCAAAGTTAATATGAAACTTTGCCGTTTTTGAAGTTGTTCGAATGAAATTCAGTATGAAGGTGTTTTATGTAAGTCATGAAACATGTATAAAATATGTTTTCGAAAATCATCCCTTAATGGGGTGGAAAGTTAGGATAAAAGTTCTCTGATATTATCAACTTTTATATATTTAGGGATTTTTGTCGGGCGAAGCCGCGGAGGAAAGCTTGTATATTATATAATATATTATATAATATATATTGTTTGAATTTAAATCATGTCGTCGGTTTTTTTTATCCCTTGAGCTTGCCACTGGTGAGACTCGCGCAATTACCGGTTTTCAAGAAAAGATGTTCAAAACATCAATCACTATACCGCCCCCAGATCGATACATAATAGTTTACGGAAAAACAAAAACCTCGATGAAAATTCCAAGTGGATGAAATTAATAACTGATTTCACTTTCGACTTTAACTTGAATTATCGGGTTTCCAAACAGCCGCCCGGTGACAGCCAACGGATACACCCTCTGCGGTTGGTCTAAGATCGGAACCTACATCGACATTCACCGGGTTGATAATAGAATCAAACTTACTTTATAATAAATTTCGTATATTAGAAAATATATTAAAAATGGGTTGACAAAAAAACATCCTGGACAGAATATTTTTCATTATTTTTTAAAAAATGATTTTTCATTAAATGTTGCAACATGAAGATAATAAAATTTTAAGTAACTAATAATAATAACTAATAATTTTAACTATTTTTTTAACTTTTTGTAACTAGTATTAACATACCTGTTTATACCTGTCAACCCAGTAGGTCGTCCAGGTAAATAATAGTCAACCCTACGTCTGCACATTCTATATGTATGTTTTATACTTTAAGGCCAGTATAAAATGTTATTATCTTTATGTTGCAACATTTAATGAAAAATCATTTTTTAAAAAATATTTTGTCCAGGATTTTTTTTGTTAACCCATTTTTAATATATTTTCTAATATACGACATTTATTATAAAGTAAGTTTGATTCTATTATCAACCCGGTGAATGTCGATGTAGGTTCGGATCTTCTACTAGGTGTGCATACTGTGCATACATACTTGATGTCTCGTTGAGGGCGACCACTGGGCGGGCAATTTGACGGCGGACCGCGCATCACTAAATATTTAAATCGATCAACAATAAAATTATTTCAACACGCAAACCGCTTTTAACATACAAAAGTGCATTTATACACCGTTTACGTAAAGCTGTTACGTTTGGCGGGACGGCTTTGTTTGCTGGGACGTTTTGTCGATGATTGAAATTTTAAATGTCGACAATCGCACGCATTCGCTCGTTTTGAAATATATTACTGCGGTCGAACAACATTCTCTGAGGTCGAAGTTTTTGATGAATTGTTCTGTATTTTAATTAATGGATCATGCCCGTCGATAGTAATTTAACATAATAATTATTATGAAGTGAATACTTTAAATCATACTACTACTGATGTACGTACAACAAAATTATTGTGCGCAACAAGTTTGGGGTACTCCGTACTTGGTGTTTTTACGTTTTCAACTTTTTTTTTATTGTTTGTACTATTTTTTTGTACTATTTTAGTGTACTTGGCGCGTCACTTCGCAGTAGAACTGTGTTATGTGGGATTATAATATGGACACTTAGGGCGCGTTCACATAGGACGTCAATATTGACACAGCATTTTGAGTGCGTTCACATAGAACGTCCGTTTTACTGGATCTGTTTTAACGGGTTAGTATTTCCGTTGTGTGTTGTGTGAAATCGCTCATACAAATACATACGCTACTAGCATCCAGTATTCCGGATCCAGTAAAACGGACGTCCTATGTGAACGCGCCCTTACTCGCAAAAGTTTCACGTAATAAACCATTAACCTCATAACGAAGAAATACGATATTAAATAAAACAAGAAATACAATGGAGCTAAGTCTCTGTGGGGAAACGGGGTGAGGGAACACCTGTCTGTCATGGGGAACAATACAACAAAGGATACCAAATTATAGGGCCAATCAAGTCTAATTACCTACGACCCAGTGTGTGCATGTATCATAAAATAAACTAGTTTAACGCTCGCGGCTTCGCCCGCGTGAAGTTCTTAATTTCCAAAAATGTTTCTATTGAAAAAATTAAGTTTCAGTTTGTCCCCTTTATTATTCCTCCCCTGTGAATTTCCAAAAATCCTTTCTTTTTTCGCCTACCCTTTCATATCTTTGTGTATCATGGTACAGTTATAATTTCACAAAACCAATAGATGTTAAAGGACGATTGTTCCTTTATCTTCCACGTCACAATGATGCAAAAGAACATTATTATTCGCCCGAAGCATCTCTTGGGGGATGAAGTGGGATGGGGGATGGGGGCGTAAATTAGGCTTTTTTTATTATACGAGAAAGAAAATAGCATTTAATTTTCTGAAAATTCTCTCTCGTTCGTCATAAAGGAAAAAGTATACCTATTTACTATTTATATTTCCATTTCGGATACATTGTAATACATAATTACATACATATACCCTGTTCATATTTCTAAGTCTTCTCACAAATTAAATCTTATCTCGGGGAAAACTATGTCCTAGTAGGGGGGTACCCATACTCGCAAAATATTTCGACGGCATTTTCCAAGTTGGTATTTCTTTTTAAGAGTAATTTTAAGATTTAAATCTCTAATAGATTCTTCTCAAATTTCAACTCTGTACGGACAGTCGGACAGGCATCGAGAAGTTTCAGTTTTATGTAACTACCTCTAGAATAATGATTTAGTTTCATTTTAATGTACATTTACGTTACATAAATGTATACATACAAACTTTATTGCACCTCAAATAATTGGTACCGGCACAGGCGCTGGGGGCCGTGGACTGTGTTTGTTATGTTATATTGAGACTTGAACATTGTATTGTAGAACCACGTTCCACGTTTGCCGCGCCGGCGCGGCGCGGCGGCGTGAGCCTTGCAGAAACTGATGGACTGCTGGGTATCTGTTTTTGAATCGCTACAAAGGATCACGAACTAGTTATCTAAAACTTTCGTCATTACGCTCGACTCCAGGGACATACGTTAATGACAAAACTACTAAAATTCGCAGTACATAATCCCACGCGGCTCTGTACCGCCCGCATAGCGCGATGGACGACGGAATAATAAAATTAGACGTTCGGAGAATGCACATTCAAAGGATGTAGGAATGTAGGTAGTTAGTGTAGGTATATGCAGGAATTGTAATTTAGACGAACTATTATTACACTACGTTGAATAGACGTGGAGCTGGTGCTGTAGTTCGAGAGCTGATGACGAATTTACTGAACATGTTTTTGGCACGTTGAAATCATAAAACCGTTCGTTTGAGTTAATAATTATATCTACCTTTTATAATGAAAGCCAACATAATATCATCCAAAAATACAATAGTGAGCTAAAAATACAATAAAATTTTGTTATTTTCCGACTACCAGGCGTACTCAGCAGAAAAGTCTTTTGTTATCCTTATAGACCAAGAGCCCAGAGCGATCTGACATAACTTATTTTTGCATGAATGAAACCTTAATTTCTCAGTAGCGTCCATGTTCTTTGAATACCCTGCGTGCTTTTGGAAGCTAACCTGGTGACACCTGGGCAGGTACCAGGTAAGAAAGTCAGGTAAAAATAAGAGCGACTTCAGTTATTTTCCCATGGCTGATCTTTATATATTGTAGAATATTATTCTTAAATAGTATCCATAAGTGTCAGACACTTTCCATGGGCCATAACTTTTGTCAGACGCTTTAAAGTTCGTGGCGAGTGAAGCTTTAAATTTTAATTGTTTATAAGTAATTGAAAAACCTTTTTTTTTCAAGTTTTTCGCATTAAATATCAATATTATTAATAATAAAGTATTAAAATATGTACATTAAAAAAATCAATTTTTTTTTTCAAATTCCCAATTGTCGTCGTATCACTGAAGTGGTTATCGATTTGACGCTAGTATATTGGTCTCAACTATCTAAATCAGTGTCAATAAAGGAGCTGTTAATAAAGTGCAAGTGCTGGGGCCGGCCGCCGGACGTGCGCCCGCTGCATCATCGGTCAATTAGCTAGCTACACTGGACGGCGCCATCAGCTTGAGAGCCATCTTCTCGGCCGTCATTTTCCGTCTTACGTTTATGTATTTTTTTATGGTTTAAAGTTACACTATAATGATGTTGTCTTCAACCTATTATTGGCCTACTACAGAGCGTGTTCTCATAACTGTAGAGACCTAATACTCCACCACGCTTCTCCAGTGCGAGTCGATGGAGCGGATAGTGGTCAACACAGTGGCTTAATGACTGCTGCTGCCTAATGTTAACAACTGGGACCGACTAGCGGTCACCCATCCGACTACCAACCGCGCCTATTGTTGCTCGTCTCCGCCGATCACTTATACCATAGCCCAATTCGAAAGAGGATGTATATACCATTAATGGCTAGATGTGAATAACCTTTTGGCGTTACTTTATATAGAAGGGAGTATGATTTGTCACTTTATGAATGAATCTTTATGTTAAATTAACGATCGTTCAATTAGCTAGGCTGGAGGAACTAACATTAGGAATAAGAATATTAGCACAAGGGAATGTTTTATTTGAACTTCATTGCCGGCGCA
Organism: Ochlodes sylvanus; assembly: GCA_905404295.2. NCBI lineage: Eukaryota > Metazoa > Arthropoda > Insecta > Lepidoptera > Hesperiidae > Ochlodes > Ochlodes sylvanus. The sequence continues at coordinate 13,613,239 of FR990123.1, read as the reverse complement.
ACGTCGTTTATTCTTAACTAGGCATTTAATTCTACACGCAATTGTCAATGAATCTTAACGAAAATTTCTAATGTCTGTTATAAATTATAATCGGCTCTTTTATGAACGCCGCGGACACGTTTGAGTCCTTGTCCCACGTACGAAGTTGGTGACGCGATAACGACGCATTGGATCATACGAGCTGTCTGCAGGTACAATCACAATGGACAGCGTTGATGAATAGATGTTGATGCTGCACTGGCGTTGACTAATTGCGGCTGGTGTTCCCTGTACGGTGGCTATAAAAGAAATGGTGATGCACCGGCGCGCCGCAACGCGACAATACATTTGATGTGGCCGGACGGGGCACGAGCCTTGCACGCGCCTCGCGCGAGGTGCACTCTCCGGTGCATCCCGCGAACACACCCTTTATATGCATTCCAATTATGACCCTTGCACAAAGGGGCACGCGTGCCCGCACACCTGCGCCCTTCTCCGCTCACCTGCTTCACGTTGCCCTGCGAATAGCCTCTTCTTGAAGCTTTCTTGAGCGCGCAATGCGTACATTATCTCGTTGCTGAATTGATGATTATCGCCGCTACTGGCGCTTGCATTCACTGCACATGTTTCGCTAACAATAGCCGTTTTCTTGGAACACTTTCTAGAATTAGCATTCAAAAGTGCTTATATCAGTATTAAATTCTTAATGGATTTTTGGATGGTAGGCAAAAGTATCCTCCGCGTCACCAAGAGCCGCTTTTAACGATTGATATTGCAACCAAACACGCTCACAATGGTAATCCTGAATTACAAACATGCAAGATGATTGCTTTGTAACAATATAATTACGAGATGTCCACGATAATGTACCCCGACAAAATAATGCTTCTTGCAGTGTGGATAAAATGAGAATATCTATCGGAAGTGGCCAAGTTGTAAACTTCGGGTGCTGTCGTAAGCTGAATGACTGTGGCGACAGAAGTGGAATGAATTGGATGAGCACGTGGCCGATAAAACTGCGATCGTACACAGAAACAATTGTGCGCGACAAGACTAAAGCAAATCCTTCAATTGGATGATCTTTGTTTCTTCACCATTTTTAGTATTATTATTACGATAGAGAAATGCATCGTGCGCACTACGAATGTGCTCAATGCAGTTGTTGCTACGGTTGGTGCTGGAACCGTATGCCAATATTTTGTTGCTCTGAACCTTATACCAAAATTATCTGTTCGTTACAATTTAGAAATAGATTTTGTATTGAGGTAGGTATATATTCCCAAAATAATACCTAATTATACTACCCTACTAACGTAATTGTAAGCAATTATACTCGATACTCCTCCAACAGTGTAAATAGTATTGTTATTGTTGTCATATATTATGTTGCGGCAAACAATTTACAGCTTTATATAAGCGTGTCCACTAATGGCCGTTTTTCCACGATGCAATCGAGTATTTGAAAATATATATATTGATTTTTTATGTATTTTAAAACTTTATTATTAATAATATTGATATTTAATGCGAAAATCTTGACAAAAAATTATTTCAATTAATTATAAATAGTTAAAAATTAATTAATTAATTAATTAAAATTTAATAAAAGAATCACGTGACTATGAACGCGCCACAATTGGTAACCATAGTTATGACGTCATAATGTTAATAACAAGTATAGCGTTTACGGCTATTACACGTGACTTGTCAATAATATTGACAAGTCACAATACAAACTACAATGAGTGAAAACTAACATTATGACGTCACACGCGCTCGAGTTTGTTCGGTAGCTGTCGGCGTGTCTCCGGTACTGGATTCAAAACATAATTTTTATTTTGATATAACTTTGGAATTATTACGAAAAAAACAAAATAAAATAGTTTCGTTATAAAAGTTATGTATGATCTTTTTATTTATCATAAAAAAAATCATTCAAATACACAATTGCTCACAGTGCAATACATAATAGAAAGTAATGGATAAATCACACGAATACATGTAAGGATAACAAAAGACTTCTGCTGCGTACTCCTGGTAGTCGGAAAAGAACAAAATTGTATATTGTATTTTATTGTTTAGTGTGTATTCTGTGTATTGACTCTAAGAATAGTAATACTCATCAAATACTCAATTCCGGCGTAGTGAATTACGGGGTTACGTAATCGTAAGTACCTACATATCTACCTATATTGTAACTGCAGGTTACACTCGTACATAGCCATTACCTACACGGGCGGGTAGCGTTCGGATACGGGTCCGTGTTTATATTACGATATTAATTGTCGGTGGAATGCGACGCGGCGCGGGCGCGGGCGCGGGCGCAAGCGCAGCCGCATGAGCATCTCGCCGCTAATTGAGGCAAGTGGCGGAGTGGCGCGTCTAGACGAGCATTTCCTCCGCGTTCGTTGACACCGCGCACCGGAAGCCGCGCCCGCGGCCCGCTGCCTTGCCAATACTTTCGATAGATGTGTCACGCTCGCGCACAATAGGTAGGTACTCGAAGACAAAGATATGAAACCGAATTGATTGAAAGTTACGTTCGTACAACGCAAGTTGCACTTTTGGTTCCGCTCCGATGACGCTACTGTGAATGGATGTGAAAGATAATTACGGAGCGCATGACACAAAGATTTTATATGTTGGCGAAACGTAAAATGGGCTTACTCGCGAGTAATTGACTAGGTACCTATCCCGGGAATAAGACTTATACGACATTGGTGAAATCGGCTCTTAATCAAGTTTTAGTGTGTTTTGGAGTATAACGATTAACGACTTTAGCGTAGAAATTGTGTTTAAAAGTGTCCCTCTTGCCGCATTGGCAGTTGAATCGTCGTAATTTACATTTCAACCTGTAATTAAACGGTTTAAAACTACTTACACTAAGTAGTTAGTTTTAGGATATAATTCGCAATACATGTGATCCATAGGCCAGTTCCTGACGATTAAACAAGTGTGATATATGATTGACATTGTCACGATATTTTTGATTATATCTTTTCGAATTCTCAGTCGTGTCTGAAAGAAATGGAAAATATAATATACTAGCGACCCGCCCTCGCTTCGCTTCGGGAAACTTATTTATTTGGTTTGCAAAGATTTAGTTATATATTTTGGATATTCTGATAACGCTATATTATCGTAAAGTTTCAGCAAAATCCATTCGGTAGTTTTTGCGTGAAAGAGTAACAAAATCATTCATACATTCATACATACTTTCGCATTTATAATATTAATATGATTACTTTGAAAAGACGAAAAGTTTCTTTTTTATCATTGATTACGTGGTTTTGACAGCCGATATACGCTGCCAAACCGTGTAATCGATTGAGAATTTTAGATCCCAGTCGTTAGAAAATAATAATTTTAGTGAGATGCGACGAGAGACATGTAAGCATTTTGTAACAGCATACGATTTGACATACGTCCTTGACGATCTGTTGCCGATCAGGTTTATCTTCCGCTAATAGTGTGTTACGACCGCGACAACGGCGCGGGGTAGTGAGAGGGTAGTGGAGGTTGTGTGCCAGGCGGCGGCGCAGAGGTGCAATTGCACAGCGAGGGGTGTGGCCGGCGCCGGCTGCCATTGGCCCCCCGCTGCCCGTTAGTGCACCTCCAGCCGACGCGACGCCCACCGGGGTCGCTTCTCTCGGCCGAGGTTAGCGTAGCCTCTCGAGCGGTGTTGCAACAGGCGGTCGCTTGCAGCCGGCGGGAAGCGAGCAGCTTGTCGCGTCGCGGGTAGCGTTCGGCGGAGCGTTCGGCGTGCCGCGAAGCGTTCGGCGTTCCACAATGATGCAGCGCGCGGGCGAGGAGATTGCCGCGGCCGCGTCGCCGCTACTCTTGCAGCTGCACATTCACAGGTTAGCGGCACGGGCGACCCAAATCGCTGGTCGTTGAATCGGCAATTTTTGATGTTGTGAATTTTAATGTTGTTGTATCGGAACGGAACCGAGCCCCCATTTACGAGGAATTGTATTATGTTCGTTTGTAGTCGTAATTGTGGGGGCTGGAGATCTCGACTTATGATATTTTACTTATTATATAAATTTAATGTTGGTTACCCTCGTTGTGACTTATTTATCAAAAACAACTGACCCTAATTATTGTGATCCACCTACATTTATAAAACTGGTTGAGAATGTCGCTGGAAGGGCGACTGATTGATTGCTCCATCGAGCAGAATGGTCTAGAGAAAAGTTGCTAAATTGAATTACTTATATCTTTGTATTAGCGGTCTGATGAAATTTCAATATTTATTTACTGTAATGGCTTTGTCTTAATTTAATTGCTTTGTATAAAATACCTTTTGCTTATAATCGATGTTCACGTTCGAAATTTCATGAACAATATAAAACTTTAAAATCAAATTGGCGATATTTTCATTTACTATCATTTACTGTACAACACTATTCTACAAAACACCACTGAATTATTTCTAGTCTTTTTAGACGGAAATAAGAAGTAACTAACGTGAGAACAATTTTGATACTTGTGCTTTTGAGTTAGAAGTTCCTATAAATAAATACCCGACTTCGAGTTGATAGACAATATTCTGTAGACGATATGAAATTATTCATAAACCCTTGAATCGTCGACGTATTGTCAGCTCAGAGGACTGTCCTGTTTTGAGTGCAGACCGGTACGGTACCTGAAATCGTATTGTATAAAGTTTCAATAACTCATCGAGTAGATATATTATCTCGTAAATAGTCTAGACCACTACCTAGTTAGAGACCGTCAAGAATACAATCCGAATAATGCTTGTCCTTGCCACTGAATCACCTACTGATGAATACTTATCCAATACCCATCTACATAATTTAAGAGATTCGAGTGCTTGATATTCTCCCACAAACTATACAGATAAGAATCTATCTATTTTTGAACGAAAACATACACAAACATCACTCGACAAAGACACATCTAGTACACGTTTATTTTGGACACAGCGAAACGCTGCATAAAGGGTAACAGACCCCCCCACCCCCTAGTACAGCACAGATCCACTTATTTTGGACACAGACGAAACGCTTTTACATTCCACTTTCATATTCTACAATTGGTTTCATAAATTGCAAACATACATAACACTTAGCGGGGTTATGGCCAGCCCCGACAATGCGGATTGTGGTTTTAGTTTTTAATAAAACATTACCAACTAAGTACGACAAGACTGGGGAACTGGGATAGTTAGTGCGGTTAGGTGACGGTGTTCTATGTAAACATCAATTAACATATTAATAATAAATATAATAATATAATAATAAGCATAAATATAATAATAAGCATAAGTCAAGTTTTTCGTAAGTACAGTCTGAGCTAAGGCTAAGTATCGTCTATACATCTCAGCCTTAGTAATTTACCTAATGTGACCCTCATGAACAGAAGAATAATCATTTATGGTCGTTAATTTAAAAGGAAAGAAAAAATGGAACATCTACCTTCCTACCTGCTTTTTGTAACGGTTTCTTTTTATTCTGTGCAAATTGGACGTAGACTGTGGTCGCGTGAATCTTTAAAATTAATTTTAAATCAGAAGTGGGTTATTTCACTGAAATGAAATGTTCGTTACCTGCAGGTACTTACTTATTACTCTTTAAAATTTGTCTAGCATCTAGTTAAAGCTTTATATTTTTACAGTAGTTATTTTAATTTTCATATTCTCCTCGGTAGTCTCATCTTCTCCTTTTCAACACTTAAATTAATTCTGAATATTCTTAATATTCCTCGATCATCTTATTAAGACAATTACCCACCTCAAAAAGTAGGTAAGGTACTTGTATTTTACATAACTAGGTCCACAAGTAGGCCGCAATTATCGTTAAATTTCAAGGAATCTACAGCTTTCCAAAATGGGGAAATGGAATTAATTTACCTATTCAAAACTTGGAACCCTCGGTGACGTTGTCCTTTGCATCCGCTAGATAAGTAGGTACTATTCTCACCAGAAATTCTAGTCTGCCGCGTCCAATTGAAGTACAACAACAGTTCTAATTTCCAAAGGCATATTATTTTATCATGGATCCTAAGTGCAGTGTAGTCCCGAACAAAGAAGCGGTCCTAACTCCTACAACTTTGTACTAGATATAAGTAGATAGGTACGCAAGTAACATAATAATAACAAAGACAGCAATTTCGCAACGGTATTTTACGCTTAAACTTTATATGGGTATGGCCTCATGTTACATGTTAACAATCACGCCTCTATGCTCAGGACTTCCTATTTTGCTAATTTTGTCCTTACCGGAATTCAAAAATTCCGGGACCCTAGCCAGCGCAGCAGGCAGTATTTCCAATTGATACTATCGATACACGAATATTCCATCACATGCCGGCTACACTTTTTAGAGGCGACCATGTCGGTCCTCAAGGGTAGCAACACATCTGTGACCGAATTATAATTCGGTTACAACGACGTTACGGTTACAACGTTATAACGAGGCTCTTACTAACATTTACTAACTGGATTATTACTAACAATAACTAACAGGACTAACATTCACTAACAGTCCCTGTTCCAGTCCTCATACTTACAAACTAACCAACTAATGTTCTAACACCGTCACCTAACCGGACTAACTATCCCAGTCCCCATATGAGTCTTGTTCTAAGTCGGTCACAGTTGTCATGGGCGGCAGCGGAAGGTGGTGCTGCATGCTCGTTTGCTGCCTTAAATCAATAAAAAAAAACATGAATAATCGTGTTTTAATTTAAATCCGCGGGCAGAGAAATTCTATCCAAATTGCTTAAAATTTACACGCTTTTGTAGTACCGAACATACGACGAACTTATAACAAAATGTTACGTTTTTATTACGTAGTTACATGGATGCTCTCTAGGTAGGTCTCGGCGCAACGTTGACCTAACTAGAGCAACAATAGATGACCTATAGTGTTATACATAGCTAGCAGAGCTACTAGGTAGGGCACGATGCAAACGGCTCGTCCTGCGTTCGACCTTGGCTCACTTCCAAGTAGACGGTTTAACTTAAACCTTCGCTTGTCGCGACCGGGCGCTGAAAGCGAAACTGCGCCCTCCGCACTCCGCTCTTGGGAACGCTATTCGACGGGAAACGTCTTTGTCGTTAAACATATCCCCGAATTTAATTCGAAAATGCATTATGTCGACGAGTCGGGAATGTCGGGATAGACGCGTACACTCATGGACGTGAGATGCCTCCGTCTATTGCCGTCTGCGATTCCCGCGAACCTCGGTTCGAGGGCCGCTTTTTTGATAAATTCTAATCCCGCTCACAATGCCGCCGCGTTCGACCCCTCGATAACGAATAATAATGTTGTATTGTAATAAAAAAAAGTTTATCCTTAAAACCTGACCGCCAATTGATTCATAAAATTGCGGAGGGGTGTATTCGTGAGCGGATCAGATGCCATCTAACATTCGCTCAACGGCTGAGCCGGCTCCGCCCCTCGCTCGTTGTCATGAGCCGCGGGTCAGACCTCTGCACCCGGTCCACATTAGCCCTACCTGGCCGAGCAACGCGGCTGACATCAACTCGATCAACGCTCACTAATCTACTCTGTACGCGGATTGGGGTTGACAAACAACCTTAACTAATTAACATCACCTTCGCAGGGCACTGATCATTATTTTGTGATGTGATATGATCATTATAACGAAAATATTGTTCTCAAATATTCATTTTATAGAAATACTAGCTGACCTGGTAGTCGTTGTTCTGCAACATAGTAAACATTCTATAATTTTTTATTTACTTGTAGAAATGTTCATCAAATGCTATAACTTTTGCTATGGCAGCACTTCGCTGTCTCCAATAGTTACGCTGATCTCTTGGCAAATATCGACCACAGCGCCACCTACCGGTTCTCATTGTGGATCTAAACCATCCATAGAAATAGAACCACTCAAACACAAAAAATGTCAACCAAATCGGTCCAGCTGTAATTTTGAGGAGTTCAGTGACATACGCATAGAAGAAATACACATAAGTATATATTATGCATAGTAAGAAGTGAGCAAAACGACTGGAATAGTTGTGTATTTTAAGTGGGTATATTAGTATTGCTTCTTAAGGTCTTACTTGCTCGAATTGCTTGACTGATACCTTGTCGTGTGTGATTGTACCCTACACCTACCTATTACAAAGTTATAGTCCCGACATACAAGATAAAATACGATAATACTGTATTAGTTATACATAGTTCAGTCCTCCAAGGTAAATTACGATTAGGTATGCTATATACCTAATGGCATGTTGTAATATGGCAAAGCTATTATATTGCCAAACAGTGCATATTTGCACAAAAAATTGGATTCCAGTTGACATCTTATACAATTTCCCACTGGAATTACTTTATCGCTTACATTTTCATAAATATTGTGCGGTGCTACTGGTTTTCATTAGGCAATATTCATATCGCAGAGTTAAAGATATCTAGCTAGCCAACGAAAGATTATTCCAATTTCACCGGATTTAAGGAAATGTAACGGGTGACGGCCAAATCCATAACTTGAGTTGACCAAAATGGCGTCCGTTTAAATAATGTGAATCCCACTCTAAAGTCGTAATATCCTAGGTACGGTTTAGTTAGGAAAGGTGACTTCTAAAGAGGAGAATACTATAATAGCAACGCCGAAAGAAACGAGAAAAAGCAGAAGAATTTTTTGATATTATCAATACCTAACGAGATAAGCCGATTATAATATTGTCACAAGAGTGGGTACGGGGATGGGAAGGAGATAAGGCCAGCTTCAATAGATGATGTTTTTATTCACTGGATGGGGTAAAGGTGGCGGTTCGCTGCCGAGACCGAGACAAGCGACCGAGACAGGAGACCGCAACAGGCACTTGACCATAGGCAATGTATAGGCGACATCTCGCGGCCGAGACCGAGACAGTCTGCCCCGCCTATACAAAGTGACGGTCGCGGTCTCCTGTCTCGGTCTCGGCAGCGAACCGCCAGCTTAAGGCGTCGTCCTAATCGGCAGCGATCGTACGATGGCGCGATGCGTTTTCGTCGTGCGATGGGTTCAAACATACAGATTTCATCAGAGTGTCCTATTTTAACCTCGCAAGTAATTGTATTGAAATACCCATCGCACGACGAGAACGCATCGCGCCATCGTACGATCGCTGCCAATTAGTACGACGGCTAACACTCGCGACACGGAGACACGACATGACGCTGCACCCTTTACTTCATTACTTCACTTTTCTATTCGCTGCTCTTCCTTACTTCTCCTTCTTCTTCTTTCCTTTTCTTCTTCTTCTTCTGGTCTCGCTGTAGCTTGACTCTGTCACTGGGGATCTACAAAAGCCGCCGGGATGGGAGTGCTCAAAGAATTAAACTCGTAGCCCATGCTGAAAAATTGCAATTTGGATTGTAATTGGAGTTTTGTTTCGTGTCACTTGGGTCGAATTTTCGAAATTTGATTTCAATAAAGTCTTCGTTTATATTATTTTTCAATGTTAAGGGTAAACTCAACCTAATTTTTTTTTCATTTTTTGGACAATTTTTTTTTGTTATTTCTATGGTGTGTGTGGTTTGTGTGCGCACCAAAATGCGCTATTGATAGCGAGTGGTATAAAAAAATACTTAGTTCGTAAAATATCAGTACAAATGAATCATGCTCTTACTTTTTTCATTATTTTTTACTTATTTTTCTTTACGTTGGATCTTATTTTAAACGCTGGATTCCCGAACAGGCGGGCTGGGTTCGAATCGTGCAGACATCTCTAATTCATCAAACAATAGATGCGTACTAGAAATTAATACTCACTTACTACGGAAGGAAAACATCGTGAATTATTGTAGTAAAAGTATAAAAGTTCTCTGTGAAATTTAATAACATAACTACATCAATTAATATCAGAAACTAGTCAATGCACTTTACTACGCTCGACAAGCGCCTCGGCTAATCTGCTTCGCCATAAAACACTGCGGTGTCGTGCAGTGGCGTGGTGGATGCGGCGCACCTGCGACGAGCGATATGTGTTGTACCATTTTAAAAATCGCCTCGCCGAAACACATCGGCAAATCATGTGATAAATAGGGCTGCCAGACTTTGAGTAGACTTTGTGTCTGTTAATATGTAGGTACAGTTGAAAAGAGACAGTTTGATCACTTATAAAATATTATGTCAAATTTATGACAAAAAATATAAAATGATCACTCAAAAGAATACCCTTCAACAGTGAAATGGTTATAGCTTTAAAAGTTTCCTTTAAAAGTAACGTGTGTTTTACCTTTTTAAAATCCTTTAACAGCCAAGTTTTTAAAGTAATCTGCACTATGATCCAGTACATTTTTTTTCCACCTGCCGTTGTCGAAACTGAATTCAAGAAAATCAAAACTATAAAAAAAGTACAGAACCGAACCAAATTTCTCAGTATTTTCTAATATTTTGAACTAAACTACTTATGTTTTGATATTGTAGACCAACTATCTAAGAGGTGAGAGTACATAAAAAAAGAATCAATTGAAATATTTGCTCATTTTTGGACTCAGCAAATAAAAGTAGGGTAAGAGCAAATGAGTAGTTAAAACGGAACACAGTCACAGCTTCTTATGAACGTGCAAAATTGTTACCTATTTTGGTAGGGTTGTCACAACAGGCTAAGATAAATTAAACAAAACGTTGGCTCAATAGTTTTATTATTCAGTACAATAGATATTACTTTACAGCTCAATCAGACATCGGGAAGTAGTTCAAATCTTACTTGCAATATTTGGACTTAACACACATACCTATGTACATACCAACCCACCCACATACCTAGCTTGTAACAATAATTTAAAAGGTAAAAACACACCTATATTAAAAAAAAGGATCATACAATAAAATGAGGGTACTTGAAAAACTAATAATCAAATATTTACTTACCTATTGTACTCCTTGGGATAGTTAAAATATGATATATTTTTATTTTTTCTAGTATTATTCATACACACAGTACAATAAATCACCATTATTAATAATAAAAGACCACGTTACAATTAACAACTTACAATTAACAAAATAATAACATGCGTCGCACTGACCCTGCGATTGTCATCTGGCTGTACCAACATTAAGCCAAATGATGGATGAAGTCTATTTTTGCCTGGTTAAAAAAATAACCCTTAATCTAATGCTTCAACTGTCAACTTGACCCTTGGAAGTCAAATGATAGTCTATTTTTGTCTGAGTGAAAAAATAACGTTTAAGCCTTAAGCGTGAAATTTCAATTTGACCCTTGACAGTCAAATGAAAAAGTCTATTTTTGCCTGAGTGAAGAAATAACATTTAATACTTAATATAATAATAAAATTATGAGATAGAAGATTTCGTAAATATTGGCTGTTGGTGTGGGCCGCTGTTGGGCCTGTTGGCCGTTGGGTTAGTAGTAGTACTTACTTACCTAGTAATTCTAGTATTAGTAATATTCAATTATTCACTCGTTCATGACTCATGTCATCGCGCGCCCGGCTCGGTGTTACGGAATTGAGATTGCGATAATTTACGTTTGTTTTGTTTTATTTCTTAACATTTTCTTTACATAATAATTTGTGATCGTCGCACCAGGCTCACTAGAACAAAAATGAAACAATTAATGTTTCTCAGTGTCAATAAAATATAATTTAACAAGAAAAGACTAAAATTTCGTAAATATGTATGTAAATAGACTTAAATAAGGAACTGTAAGTAGGTATATAAATATATATGTAATGTATGTTTACGCCTGACAGTGATCACTTGTTTAATTAATTAATCATTGTGTCCTAAGCCTCTAAAAGTATGAATGAAATTTCATTGATAAATAATATTATTTATTAAAATTAGTTATTAACTGATTATTCGTTTTTCGTTTTTAATTGGCCATACTTGCATTGCTTATGTTGCTTATTGATATTAAAATTATCCATCCTGCGTTAAGTTGACACTGTTGAAAGTGTAATAATTAACGTTTAAGATACCTACCATGTTATTTTTTTAATGTAAACGATTAACACATTAACAAAAAATTACATTTAACCCCACCACTTTGGCGCTTATTTCAATTTAAAGTAATTTCGCTTTTATGCTGCATTATTAATCAATCAAGTAAATTAAGTACTATTTTTACCCAAGTCTTTTTGTAGCCTGAAATATTATAATATAATATAATAGTTTATTAATCGATTATTATTGGTGAAAGAGTGCACCGCGCGTGTGTGGTTGTCGCATGAATCTCCAGGAGCGAAGCAAAGTAGAGAGTGAAGTTGACTCTTGACTGTTGAAGTAGAAGTAGATTAGTAGAGTGGAGACCGGTGCAGGCGTACTGGCGTACGCAAGCCGCTACAGCACGGTGCTGCGGTGGTGAATCACGCGGTGACGCGGCACCGCACGCGCTCCCCGCCGACGCGCACTCACTTCGCTGCGCTCGCTCGTTGCGCTCCACCGTGCCGTTGACTGCCGCTCCGTACTCGCGTTCTTCATTATGCGAATTCTCACTAGTCTCGCTACCCCTCATCGCCACGACGTATTTATGGCTATATTGCTATGTTACCGTTCCTACTTCATTCCCCTTTTAAATGAATTATTTTCGCGAAAGATTATCCTGTCAATGGCACTGGCAACCAGGCTTTTTTGGTGCATCAATCCAAAGAGAAGATGAGTGCGGAGGGTGTGAGAGATCCTGCCGATCCTGGTGGGCCATTCGATTTTGAAGGGCGTTCTCTCCTTGGAGCGGAACCGTGGCCGCTTAGGGCTCGAAGGTGAAGCGGGACACGAGGCGGACGCCGCCTGTACCGGACGAAGTAGGCGGTGTCGGGCGACCGCCCTCCTCGGGCCCCGGACGAGCCGCGAAGGCATGGGCGCGGGCCCGCGGGGCGCCGCCGCACGGACCCGCTAACGAATATGCTTCACGAAATACTTATTTAGTGATTGGCCCAAGACATCTATCTATTTATCGATAACGCAGTCCCTACGATTAATAATACATCGAATTTTTTATAATACATATCACCACTAATAAATGTATCACGCGCAGGTTTTTCATCACTGTCCAGTACATAAAATAATATTATAAAATTTTATTACATTAATGAATAATGTAACTAGTTTGAAGATAATCTAAATCCCTGCTTTTAAGATGAATTCGTATTATCACAATCCCCAATTATTACAATTCATTTTGACAGAGCAAAAGTATAACGTTAACGAGCATTAATTTAAGTTATCATTGGAGTAAATATTAAGGTCCAATTATTTGAACAATATGAAATATTTTGTCATCTTGAACAATGGTCTCGTGGTTACGGAAAACCAAATTATAATAAAAATATCTACTTCATTTTTCTGGTAAAAAGTATAAGTACCTATAAGATTGATATCAACTTTGTATGTTATTAACATCATTAAGATACGCACGAGTGAATCGATCTGAATGTTCATTTTATTAACCTGCATCAAAATGAATCATTGATAAATAAATATCTTCATTGCGGAACCACTTTTATCTTGGCAAAACAAAATCCGAGTTATGACTTCATTGTAAAGATTTTACGCGCAATAATAACAAGATGAAAAAAGTACCTACTACCTTGATATCTACTTGATACTAGGAAGAAAATATAGTAAACTGTCAGCATTGTAAGAAACTGGGGATTACCTGGTTCATTAATCAAGCGCCTTTATTTAAAAGCATGAAATATTTGAGTGAACTTGGACAGACACAGCTCATTATATTATTATTATATAACGAGCATTATTAAAAATAGATTGTAATGTACATACTTTTCCCTGTAATTTTACTAAATGTCTAAAACAACTAAACTGGACTGCTTATTTATAAATGCTTCAATTGCGTTGTGTTTGATTAGTTTAATTTGGTATATGAAATGTGTCAAAAATACGTCAAGCTATTCCAACACACGCAATTGAATCAATGTCCAAAAATCCTCTATAAGGCTGAGATATAGTGATATTCGTATTTATAAAGCGATCTTTGACTTGGCTTAGTAGGAGCTAAGCAAAGTCTGATAAGTTCATGAAATAGACGACTTACCATAAACTTTGGCTATTATCCGAACAAAAATAATGGTCCCAAATGAACCTTGATATTAGTCGGTTTCTAAGACATTTAAATTTTTCGTATTAACAAACAGATAGATGGCAGCAATCAAATATGACATTAGCGGTCTTAGCTCAATCTCAGCGTGACATGTCTATAAATACCAAATCGCAGTCTTTGCAAAGTCAAGTTTTTCGTAAGTAAAGTCTCAGCTATGGCTAAGTGTCGTCTATACATCTCAACCATAGTGCTCCTCTGCACTCGCCCAGAAACATACATGTGAAATTTCAGATTCTTTTTTAAATTTATACAGGTATGTACCTTAAAACGTGATGTTTCTACTGTCTATTAAAAACAAAAATTCATCTTTTTATGCTAATAGCCGACAAACAAGTAGACGAGCCACTTGGGGCCCAAGTCTGCTAATTTATAAATGCTTTTCCTTTGCGTCGTATTTTAATAGTTCAATTTGTCTACTAAATTTGTCAAATTAATCCTACACGACGTAATTAAAGCACTATAAATTAACAGACTTAGGACCCTGCTCCTGATGGTAAGTGGTCACCTACTAGATAATATGTCAATTTATTATTAAATAGCTTATGTAATCTGACTTTTTTAATAGACTATCTGAGATTATTTTGATGGCGCCCGTGGCCCGCTACATTTTAACAGCTGTTCATATACATGTTTAAGAAAACAGCTGTGAAATATCGTTGACATTATAATCCGGCAAATGAAGTGCACATAAGATCTTGAGTTGCACTTTTCATTCATGAACTCTGTATTAACAATAACCGTGTAAAATTATTAAGTGATTATCTAAAAATAAGATCAATACGTAAAGTCATTGGTTTTTCGAATACTTTGGTATAATCTAGGTATATTGCTATCACCTGGAAGTAGTTCGAATCAGATTGTTTTTATTTTTATTTATTGCAATTTTGTTGAATATTTATTTAATGCTTGTTATATTTTTATAGTGACATTGAACTATTCAAAATTCATTATCATACTGTTTGGTTTCAGTCTTCCCAAAGTAAAATTTAAATTTAACCGATATCTATCTACCTTATATATATCTTATACTAGCTGACCCCGCGAACGTTGTTCCGCCATATTATGTATATAATTATGGCTGTCCCAGCGTACTTCGTACCGCATTATAATTAAAAAATGTTTTGGTGATATATCGACAGCAACGCCACCTATCGGGTCCAATTGTGAATCTAAACCATTCCCAGATCCCCTTGAACACACACAAAAATTTCATCAAAATCGGTCCAGTCGTTTGAGAGAAGTTCAGTGACATACACACTCACAGAAGAATTATATATATAAAGATACTAGTTGTCCCAGCGTACTTCGTACCGCATTATGATTAAAAAATGTTTTGGTGATATATCGACAGCAACGCCACCTACCGGGTCCAATTGTGAATCTAAACCATTCTCGGATCCACCTGAAGACACACAAAAAATTTCAACCAAATCGGTCAAGCCGTTTAGGAGGAGTTCAGTGACATACACACTCACACTTGAATTATATATATTAAGATATATTAAATTCTCGTGTCACAAAGTTAGTTATCATACTCCTCCAAAACGGCTTGACCTATTTTTATGAAATTTTATATGCATATTCAGTAAGTCTGAGAATCTGCTCCTAACTATTTTTCATAGAAAAGTACCTCCCACGAGTATAGACTCGCACAAGAAAAGGAACAACTTACGCCAATGAAACGAAAAAGAAACGAGACAGAATGATACGATGTTTTGTCTCACATTGCGTGCCGCTCTTTTTCAATTTCTCCTGCTATCTTATGTTGGCCACGCTCCCCAGATGTCTATATCATTCTCTGTCTACTGGAGGCCTATATTAACGCAATAGGTTCTATTGCGTTAACTATTATGTAAGATACATTAAAATCTGTAATGAGCTGATAAATTATAGCTGGGAACCAAGTCGACCACGTCAGCTTTCAATCATTATACTGGCACGCGTGCAGCACTTAATCGAATAATCATACGCTTACACTGCTGGATCGATAAAAACCAAACATAGCTAAGAACCACTGCAAGGAAACTGGCTTTCAAATGAAAAAACCCGCAGCAAAATCGTTAAATCCGTTTGAGAGCTACGACGCCACAGACAGACACACAGACATCGATGACAAACTTATAACATCCCTCTTTTTGCGTCGGGGGTTGAAAACAATGACTGCTGGAATTTTTGTCTGTTTTTGTGTGTGTTGTGTTTTTGATTACCGCGCACGAAGACACACAGGTCTTCGTGCGCGGTAATCTCAGAAACGGCTTAAACGATCAAGAGCAAATGTTTATTTCAATCAGTTCATAAATAAAAAAGTTAGATCAGTTTTAAGAATGACGCCTAACAATTTTTGAGTGGGTTGGTTCTAAGCAACAGGTTGTCGTAGATTGTTTACATTGACTTAAAATAAAACTAATTGCCATTGTTTCTCACTACTAATAATAATTTCCAAATTTAGGGTGCTACAGTCGATAAAAAGATTATAGTGAATAACGTCTCGTCACTAGGGCGCGGAGTGCTCCCCGCGGGCTGAATTCGGCCACGCCCAGAGCGCGCATTCTCAAACAAATCCACGCGAAATGGTGTATGGAGACTGAGAGAACCGACCGAGCCCGCGGTACGCGTTCCGCTGCTGGCTCAGTCACGCACGTCACACCAGACAGTCGAGTAGCAATCTCGACAGCCTGCGAACCGTACGCATCGCGCACACGTGCCCTCGCGACCCTCCACACCTCGCCCGCTTCCGATCGTATTATGTAATACAAAAATAAACACCGCGCCTCCTAGCCCTAAGCACGTGTGCGCAGAGTCCACTGTCCAAACTGCCACCGCTGCCGTCGACGCCGCCGCCGCCGCCGCCTCCGCCAGCTAGCGTTCAGCGTCTCTTTAGCATCTCTCGCTCCGCCAGTTGTGAGTCAGCTCGCGCGTCGCCCGCCTGCCCGAGCGCGTTGCCGGAGTGTTTCATCCACCGGGGCCGATCTAGTTCCGTGGTGCTTGTGATTTGTGCGTCATACACACGTGAATCCTTTTAATCGGTGAAATGGCCAATTCACTGGAGCAACAGTTCGGAGACTTAAATCTCTCCCAGGAGGATCATGATCAAATTTTTGAGCAGGAGGATCATCACGATCAAAGGTTAGTTGCGAACATACCTACAGTAATCGTATCCAATAAATTACTCATAGGTAGGTAGGTACTTCCGTTCTACAAATTTGTTACATGTGTTCAATAATCAAACTTACGCTAGAGGACCCAACGGTAGTATATAACTACCTACTCGCTACTCTTTAACGTAGCGGAGTGCACAGTGCACTAATAGAATTAATAGATCGCGTTATACCACTTAAAACCTGTTACCTCTGTAGAGGCTGTATTGTAGCTTCTATTCAATTATTATAGTTTGTAATAGGCGTTGTAATGTTTATTTAAATATTAATTTTACTTTCTGGAAATTTCATAGCTACTAAATTTGTCTATGGGTTGAGAACTTTACGTTGCGTTCAATATTAAAAGTCTACCAACAACTTTTAATTAGAGGTGTATTGATTTAATTTTGGTATGTGGGAATAAAAACAATGGATATCATCAATGCCATCAAAATACAAATCATGATAACTTGTAATTATTTTACAATTGCCTACACCTATTTAGTCATAATTTGCGTTCCTATAATGCTTGATAACCTTTTAAAGTTGTATGTATTTGTGTGGGTGTAACTTGTTTTACCTGCTTAATACATTTCTTTATTTAAAATGTTACCTGCTTTACGGCCGTACCATTAAATCGACAACTTAGATCAACATAAACAATATAATTTAAAGTATGTATGTATACTTAGTTTTTACGTGTTGACTCATTTTTAAGTACTAAATTAAATGCACTTAAGTTTATCAAATAATATTGAAAAGGGTGATCTGCCCAAATATCAGCCAGAGGTATTTTTAAAATCAAAACCTTTACTTATTTACTTACTGATAAAGTACTTTGATTAACCACTTCACATAAATTGTTTTTTTTTTTAATGTAGTAAAATATAACTTGCCAATACATACACCCATACTAATTGATCCAGTTAACTGCTATCGGCCAATCTCAATATTATCCTCGATTCTCAAGTCGGTTGCCTATCAAGTGAAAAATGGCGCTAAATTATAGGTGTTTGATATGATTGTAACGGGTACTCACGATATGTAATTTGTACTCTAACTGGAAGCATTTATTGGTACATATTATTACATACATATTATATTGGTACATATTATTACATAGATATTACATATTATTACAGTATTATACTTATAGAACTATTAACTTATGAGTTTAGTGTATTGTAGGTACATACATATTATAGAACATTTGAAGTTTATATCATAATATAAACATCAAAATGTTTTGAGAGAAACTGAAACAGAAGTCCAAAGTTAGTCCTAAAATACTGTTGATCATTCTATGTTTAATATTTCATTATCATTATTCCGCCAAGCTTCTTCAGTGCGGACTGGTGGAGGCTAGTGGTCAAGCCATGTTTCGGATGTTATTATGCCGCCCGAAGGTCCCTCCGGCTTAATTAACGTGCCCTCCGAAGCACTGAAACTCGAAGAACAGGGTATTTGACTACAATGAAAATCTACATCAAACTGTTGTTAGCTTAAAAGTATATATTTTTTTAAACCAATTTGCCAACACATTATTTTAAAATTATTTCGATTTTTATTAAAAATCGATAATAAAATAAGTAAATTTTCAAGTTTGATCACGTGATCGAAATCTCGGGATTAGCTGAATGAGTCACCTGCTTAGTCGATGAAGTATTGTACGGTTTGACAGCAATGACCACAGAACAGGAACACTATACGCAATGACAGCATTGACAGCTGTGTTTTTTATATAAGCAGATGACGTCATGACCTGCTTAATATAATGCTATAGTGAATTAGCTAAGGGTTTTGGTGGCTTTTTTGTTCATTTAAACTTTGATAGTGATTGGGTAAAAGGGGGGCGCAAAGTTAGCATGAATGTTCTGTGGTCATTGCTGTCAAACCGTACAATACTTCATTGACTATAAGCAGGTGTCGTCATTCAGTCAATCCCTTGTGTTTTCGATCACGTGATCAAACATGCAAACTATTTTATTATTGATTTTTAATAAAATTCCGAATAATTTTAAATAATGTATTGGCTAAATTGGTTTAAAAAAATATATACTTTTAAGATAACAACAGTTTTATCTATATTTTCATTGTAGTCAAATACCCTATTGCGCATTAAAATATGCACCAATAAAGGAATAAGTTTGCATCATTTAAGTCCACATAATACATAAAACTAATGCCCATGTCTTTGAATAATTACACTATAGAAACGAAGTCCGCGCGGCCGTTTTGAAGCACCTTAATTGGAGCCAGAAATGGCTCCAAACACCAGGTAGCCCATGTCAACGCACGCCAAACGTGTCTCGCGAGGATTATGACGATTTGTCCAGTTAAATTGTTTCACAAAAATGCTAAAAACATGAGCGTTTGTATGAAGACAGTCTTTCTATAGTGTTATTATTCTAAGGCCCATGCTGTATTTGAATGCGTTGGTAATTATTGTATAAGTACCGTTTATTGAAGTTAAAGTAAAAACACGTTAGATTTAAGCACCTACTTGACTCATGCCATTGCCAAGGACCCGAACTCACGTAGCCGCGGAATTCGTGTTTGCATTAAACTAACTTAAGCAAACTTATTTAAGCATGCACACATTGTTTCTTTGGCGTTGAGCTGCTGCTAGATTAATAAAGATGAAGCACAAATAGGAATTTGATTTAATATTACTATTTTAGAAATGAATAAGCACGCAATGTTTATTACGCTACTATGAACTTCTGGACCGCGGGCCTGGAAATTGATGCGAGATGGAGGGACCCTTACAAGCGGCTGCCTTGTACCTACTCCACCCTCACAAAGTTATCGATTGATATTTGCATTCAATTTACATATAAAATGAAAAGCTAGAGTCTTAAGTCGGACTTCAAAGGATCTGAGTGGGACCATTACTTTGGAATTTATTTATAAAAATTAAATGTTGTTCGGTATAAGAGGATTCAGTTGCATTTAACAGTACTCGATATTAAAGCGTAAACAAATTGTGCTTCCCGCCGAAGATAAATTGAGAGCCACTTGCGGCGAACTCATTACGAAATTAGATTATGTGATGGTATTTCCACTAAACAAATATGGATATATCATAGAAAATTATCGCAGGATATCAATTATAATGTTCCTAGTATAGTTGCTGGGTTTCTATTAGACTGATTTTGGAAAGAAAAGAGAATAAAAATAAAAATTGGTTGCTATCAAGTAGCAAAGGTGGAAAGATTGTTTCTTTGGTTTTGAAAAAAGATGGGATGAAGGTCAGAAGTGGGATTGCCATGAGTTGAAATTAATTGGAAGGTCTCTCTTTTCGTCGAAGCCGAAAAAAGTTTTTTCACTGGAAAATCCCGCGCAGCAGACTTGTAGCACATAATTAGTAATTTTATACGCATTCACCAATTAAGAATGACGTACCTATTAAATAGATGCCAACTTTGTGTGATTACTTTGTGATGCATATTGATAGTTACTTATACTAGGCCGCACGCTATGTCAACTCTTTCACACGCAACAGTAAAGCAACGTGACACGTTTCACGTGCGATATTATAAAACGCATGAGATACAGAAAGCTTCCTCATCATGTTATAGGAGTCGTTTATAAAATTAGATTGAACTATATTTTTTGCTGGTACATAATTATATTATATCCTAATTCGTTTTTAATTAATAAAGATCGCACTATACAAGAGACCGTCTCGGTTACAAAAAGAGAAATTTATGATTAAAAGCACATACGGGAACTTTTATTATCTACATACATAATTATTATGTATTAAATGTCACGAGTAGCTGAATAAATCCTTGGTGTCTTTATGGTATTTGGAAACCAATGGCAACTACTGGCAGCATAAAGGTGAAAGTGTCACCTTGACATAAAAATAGTTATCCTAGGTGAAGACCATCTCGACTATTTGTAATAGGTTGTCATAATGTGTATTATTGAAACAACAAAATCTTCGCACTGAATGTCTTTTCATGAGTCATCTTCACCACGAGTATCTCTATACATAATTATAAAACAAAGTCGATTTTCTCGTCTTCTTGTCTCTCTGTACGCTTGGTACCTTTGGTATCAACGTACGAATTTTGATGCGGCGCGCTCAATATCATTAATAAATAATAATATAAAACTTACCATATCACATAATATACAGCTCATTTCAGTTTAAACTCTTTCGTAACAGTCACAGAATTCGTCCGACTTAAGTAAATTAAGCTCGGTGAGAGAACTGTGACATTTGTCCCGTTTGCCCTATTGAGGGTACCTTGCATGAGGTACCATTGCTCCCTTGGTTAATGCATAGATGTTATGCTGTTTAGTGTTTAGTAGTATGTAGTCTTGATGATTTGACCGGCTAATAACCGTATAAATGATCAGTATAGTATAAATAAGTTTGACTTGCAGTAAAAGTTCGATAATTGTATTTGTTAAAATGTCATCATGACGCGTCATTTATGAAATGAACAAATTTAAAGAAATTGGTCTCGCGGATTTATATTATTCTGTAATGTCACGTCACCCACCGCTTACCAAACTGCCTTTATGTGTGTCGTAAAATTTATTATTATTTTATCTTACAATTAAGATTAGTTCCATATTACAAATATTTGTAATCGAATTAATCGATAACTGATAAATAATTATTAAATTTATAGTCCAAACAAGTCTCCCAAAAGGTTCATTGCACTCTCACCTTCGGTGCATTCATGTTTAATGTTGATGTTAATAATTATGAGTTCACAGAGTTAAAATTAGTAAATTATTATCATAACAACGGGTGTATAAATATGAACGGCAACCGACCGACGCCAGAATACGACGACGACGCGTTATCGCGAGACAAGTCTGACCTCTGTACTTTGCTCTTTGTGTGATACATTCTATCTTACACGCGCATATAGGTTTTGTCTACATAAATTATAATAAATTCCAGTCCTATATCTATATCTATACATTATTTCGACTCGGCCCTGTCCTTGAAATAAATGCCTAAAATAACACGACGCATCTGCGGCTGTTGTGTAGTGATGACCGAGTATGTACCGAACTCCTGGGCGCGTAGGTATGATAACTTTCAAGTTTTACTTTCAATCTTTTCTTTTATTTCTTATACCCCAAAATTACGATATTATTAATTTTGTATTAGTAGTTATGTTATGAGGTAACTTTCGTGTTAATAAGTTTAAATGAGGATCCGTAACGTTTTTAGTTGAGAATGCAGATTTATAGAGGTAAGAAATCCTTAAGATACAGTGCAAGAATTTTTGTTCTACGACAAAATTGACGAAGTTATGATCAAATTACTAGCAGAGTTTACTTACTAGCCGACGCGGTAGGCTCTGACGTCACTGTGACGGTCCACGCCGGTTAGAGTAGGGTAAAAAACTGTTTATCTCGATTTCCGGCAAAACTACAAAGTCCGATGGAAAAAATGTTAATAGCAAAGTTGTAGGTAATTTAAAGATCTACAACTTTTGTTTTTACTTTTTTTTAATATAACCTCAAAATGCATGTGAAAAATTCAAAAACGAGTTTTTGGCTTTTTATTTTTATCTTTTCCAAAAATTTGTTTTATTTTCACGAAATTTGGTGAAAACTTGCCTTTTTGTCCCAAACCGTATTTTTTTTATTTTAATTTTTTTTTTCACCTTATTTTGAATTAATATCGAAAAAATACCCTAATATTCAATCGAAAATTCTCGCGTCAAAATATCTGCTTTTTTAAAAAATCCGTGAAAAAATACATTTTACTATCGTAAATGTTCTCAGAAAATGCGCTTATACTGCAACTAAATCAGGTACATTTCTCAAACGAGCTCAAATGTTTTATTGAAATCATATTTGAATGTGTTTTTTAATATACTGTAATATATTATCTCTTGTATCATCTTATATCATCATAAAGTAGCGATTTCAACGAACAGAAAGCTTACTGACTTTTTAAAAAAAGCAGATATTTGACGAGAAATTTCGATTGATTATTCCCTAATATTCAATATTTTTCAACAGTAATAAAATTCAAAATAAGAATAAAAAAATATTTTACATAAAAAAATACGGTGTGTTTGAGACAAATAAGGTAAGTTTTCACCAAATTTCGTGAAAACAAAACAAATTTTTGGAAAAGATAAAAATAAAAAGCCAAAAACTTGGTATTTGAATTTTTCACATACATTTTAAGGTTATGTGAAAAAAAGTAAAAACAAAAGTTGTAGATCTTTATATTACCTACAATTTTGCTATTAAATTTTTTTCCATCGGACTTATACTTTTGCCGGAAATCGAGATAAACCATTTTTTACCCTACTCTAACTGGCTTGGACCGTCAGTGACGTCACACGCAACCGCGTACACTCACTTTAGCGCCAGGAACGACAAAGTTTATAACTTAATATCTTCGTAAGTAATGGTCCGATTTGGACAATTCAGAAAGAAATATCATTCGTATGTCCTAAAGAATAATGTGGATACTAGTTCTATTGAATTTGCTATAACGTTACGGATCCTCAGGTCAGCGTACTGACTACTTAATTTTATAAAAGTTAAGTTGTCGGCATTAACTTGATCAAGTTCACTGCGACATCCGGCGTGACGCAATCCATCTATCGCCGGATGTCGTACGCGAAGATGCTATGACTAACGTCGTTAGTAGCTGTCTACACGTTTTTATGTATGTGAAATCTCTGTGTGAAAAATGTGTGCCAGGGACGTGAAGGTCAAGGAAATTCTCATCTCAGTGCGGGATCAATAAGGATCAATTTCTAGGAAGTAATGACCAATGTCAAGTGAAAAAAAGTGCTAATTAGGTATTATATTTTTCCCCGATTCATATTTTTCAACTTATACTTACGTAATTATCGTCTGAATTATCTTAAATTATACCAAGCGGAATCGAACGTCTGCGTGACGTGTGCCAATGAAATCACGTAATCATAAAATAATAACTAGGGACAGAAATACGCATCGGTTCGCGTGTAATCTCTGTAAAGTTAAAAATTATCACAAGAAAATGTAACACGAAAACGTAATACAATTTCCAACAAAGGTCACGTTTGTGCAGACCGCAGCATGCTTGCTGCATACCTAGTCCTCGCTCGAGCCTCGAGTGTGTCCTCTGATTGGGACTTGGGATTGGGACCGGTTCGTCGCGTTGGGCGGCTGGTGAAAGGCCAAGCCACCCCGCGACTACGGAAACCATACAGAGAGTGAGCTTTGAACGAGCGCGCTCTGTAAACTTTGTTGGTTCTTTCTCGCGGCGGCCTTGCTTTACAGGCGTGTGGATTCATAAACGCTTTGAAGTGGAATTACGCGTTCGTGTGAAAAGTTATAACTGTTAACGTTTTTCCGCTTAAAATGTTTATTTTTCCCACTTCGTAGCTTTATAGAGCTGCGCCAATGGCGAGTGTTGGGCCATTGGGAGAATGTTTTTATTATTAGTTTGATTCTTTTTTAAACGTAATATGCGAAAAAGAATATTTAAAAGAAAAGAATAAAAATTAAATTGATTTAAAGGATAGATGTTATTGTGTAATAATCACATAGCAATGAAATAGGTTACATGCGATTGTTTCTACATAGTCTATACATAGAAAGTATCGATAGATCGATAGCGATTGTTTCTACACAATCTCGTTATTAAAAAAAATCTTCAAAAATACTGATGTTATAGTACCGTGACACTTAGTTTCATCTCTTAACCCCGTCAGGAATCAATTCGTTATGTTCTTGAAGGCAAAAGGAAAGCTTTTTCCTTGATTGACAGAAACGCGATTAGTTTTTACTTATTCACATGGGGTCGTCATCGAGGTTATAATTCGTAAAGATTTTAGAAAACAAGGAAAACTTATCCGTGTGACTGAAGTCACTCAGTTATTCAATTGACGTGATCAATTAAATTAAATTAGTCCTGTCTTTTAATCGAGTGGTATTTGATAATTCAACAATTGGCTCTGACCGGACTGGACTGACTGACGGTGATTACATTTCACAGGACTTCTTTCAATTTGACATAGTACGACAGAAGTTGACCGCATTAAACTTGCCATGCCTTTAGTTTTGCTCCATCGAAACCTAGACTTTACAAGTGTGATTAATAGGGTAAGAAAATCAATGTTTCAAAGATTTTTAAAAGGTAGGAGAGGAGGAGGGATAAAATAAGGCATGTTTGTTTGAAAATATATTCAAATTACTTTCGCGCAATGCTATCCAAACAGCATATTAGCCTTATGTCATAATTTTATCGGATAAACATGCGTGGTATCATTAGCTATTTATTCGGCGTATTGTAAATATATTCTGCAAATTTAATGATAGAATACATGGCTTAACGGTCTGCAGGTGGATACTACGAGTATACTAAATAAAGCAATGTAAAAATAGATTTACTCGTACCTATATCAAGGCTGGGGACTTATTTCTATATTAACTACACAATTTTGTAGATATTATTACAATTTAATATAACAACCGTATTATTGCCTAGTAACAGATACTGCCAAGCCCGTTGCTAGGCAACAGGTGATGTTTAGTTACAGATACGATTTGGCATTGAAAACTTTCAAATAATATTTAAAAGTAGCTGGTGCCTACGACTTCATTCGCGTGGAATTTTAATTGGAAATTTCTACAACAAAAGTAGCCTAAGTTACTCCTTATTACATCAGCTATCTACCAGTGAAAGTCCCGTCAAAATAGGTCCAGCCGTTCCAAAAATTAGCCAAAACAAACAGACACACAGACAAATTGTAAAAAATACATTTTGGTATATGTACCGAGTGTACATCCATATGCATTTAGTAAAAAGCGGTTAATTTAATATTACAAAGAGACACAATTTTATTTATTTGTATAATTATTTATGTATTAGTAAAATAAATATTTTACCTGGAAAGTAAATTTTTATACCATATAACTTATGTAGTTCCACAAATGCCAGATATTTTTACAAAACACACCCTAAGCTCTCTTTTATAATAATACCTACTTTGTCATAATCGTCGATTTAGTCATAAATAAGAAGGTACCGAGCATTAAATATAATCTTAAAAAATAAAAAAAAACATGAATGACCTTCGCATTCATTGTATATTCGACACCGACGAAAAAAATGTCCTCTACGGTATGTAAATTGTTGTTCTGCTTCTCTTACTTTTGTATTCAACTGCTTCAAACTTCGGCATTCTTTTTAAGGTCTTTGTAGTAAAGTCTATTGGATTTCAGTTGGGGGACTGTGGGCCCGGCAATAGCCTGCTATTTATTGCCGATCCAGTGCCTTTCAAGCTTGTTGTTAGACGATGAAATGACATACATATGACATATTATGTTCGTTAGAATTCTGCAGCTTGGGTGACACAACATACGATTTAAAGTTTTGGGGCATTAACGAGCGAATTTTTTATCGCTTTTGATGTAGGGCGTTGAATACGTCTGAGCGCATTTAACATGGAGTTATTACATAATTCGACAATAATTTTCAACAGGACGCGCACGATCCTAGGACGATTTAAAAATAGAATTTACGTTCGTTCACGCATTGAATCGAGTATAAAGTGCGATGCAACCTGCTCGTCGGTAGGCAGTTAGGTATAATGTGGATATGTATAGTGTAAGTGCAGCTGCCGGCAGGTGTTGCGCGTGCCGCACAGTGGGACGAAAATCAGCTTTCATAGACATAGGAATGTTAATTCATAAATATCGCTGTTTTTGTTGGATATGGCTTTTGTTTACAGTAACTAAGCCTACATATGTAAAAAAAAGTAATTGGGCATTTATGCGAATGATTTATATTGTTTTCGAGAAAAAATTGTATAGAGCTTTCTTGAAAAATCCGATTTTCTACGGACCTGCAAGTCAAACCGTAATATCCTTCTAGGGAGTGTTACTACTAATTATTTGTAATTTTTTGACATATCACATACAACGGTTACAGCTGCAGAATTTTTTTTAGAAATCGTTAAGTATAATGTACATTTTTTATTTAGTTTAAAGCTTAATTTTTCGGCATCCACTCTAAATATTCTCTAAATGAGTGATAAAAATTGTGTATTATCATTTTGTAAGAGCATGCAACCCAGACACGTTGTAGAGTTAATAAGTTATGAGAAGTGAGGGCAGTAAATAATTATACTTTTGTTCATTTATAAATATCATATATTTATTGTTGCTAGCTTATTAAATTATTTAAATGAGCTTAAATATCAAATACTATGACAAAAAATATCAAAAACACTTGATTAAAAAAATGAAAAAATGTATACTATATAACATTTTCCTATATAATATTCAAATAAAAATAAAGAACTATTAATAAAAAATTAAACTCTCCTACTACACACTACTTATGTATGATAATACTATACAAAACAATACAAGAAATAAATAAATAAAAATGTCTATTTATCTCTACAAACAAGGCCTCTTAAAGACTAGAGTTACAAAAGAAAAAAATAACATTACTAACTAAAGTTTGTGGGAGGGGAGCTGATGCAAGTCAACAGACCCCATGTTTTGTGATCAGAAAAATTTGTACAGGGCAATAAAAAATTTCCTTAAATGATAAAAAAATGTATAAAAAATAAAATAAAAATACAACAAGCACTTATCTACTAATTAATCAAAATCGCTTTCATCTGATCCCAATTCAGAATCAGGTTCCAAATTGGACATATCTACAACTTCAAATGGAGATTCTGGAAACTTGATCAATTCTAAAGTTTCAGCGAAGAAATCCTTACCTTTCTTAGTTTCCAATTTCGGTCTTTGAGAAGAGATTAATGGATCAGACGAAAGAATCAGCATATTTAATATATCGGCATTTGAAGCTTGCCTGGACATTTTTCGCGAATTATGTTCCCGAAATCTCCTAAAGTCTTTGTTGCGGGCCTCTGAGGCTTCTTCTGAAAGCTTACCTATCGGAACAATGTTATTATTGGCGATTATGTCTGCACCATGTATCAGCAGCTTATGAACGGTCGATGACATATGGTACCAATCATATAACTCCACGTATCTTTCTGCAGTTTTACGTGCATATTCTTTAAATTTCATTAGCTCAATTACCTCTCCAGATGTTATTGCTTGAAGAATAACAGCAAATCTTCTGACTAGCTCTTCATCCAACCCAGTGATGGCTGCAGTTATATCGGGGAACTCGAAGAACCTTCTTGCTGTATTCCCGTCATTTGTTGTCCCTGAGCCTTGTTTCACAATATCAATCAATAGATTGAGTTCATCTTTGAATTTATTTTGAATTATTCTTTTTCGATTCTCTAGCAAATCCTTGTGCTCTTGTCCTCGTGCAGCCCACTTTTTGAAGTCCAGTCTGTATGCAATATGTAAAAGGCATTCCATCGTATTTATACGAGCGTGTAACGATGATAGTCCAAATTCGTATACATCACTGTTCACTGTTTTTGACGTTGCAATATCCAAGCGGTTCATCTCTGTAGGCTTAGCTAAGCAGAGATAACACGATGCATTCGATCTGGCTTCCGAAAGATACGTACAAATTTTAGCATCAATCATTGTCATCTTAAGTTGATGGCTCACCTTGTTTCTGTTGCAATCAGTGGGGATAAGCAACTTAATTTCGTCGTCCATTTGCTTTTTGTGACTGATGACCACTTCTTCACTTTCCTTAATAAATGTGAACTGCACTGGACGACAATATAACGCTGAGCATGGCTTGGGATTCAACCACAAAATTTCGTCTCCATCAGTCAGGCTTAATGGCACCAAGGACGTCATAAATATGCTTGAATCTTCTTGTTGTCCATCCATTTTCTGTTTATAACGACTTTGGTTCGAAGCACCATCAAAGCCCCACTTGGATATTAACTTTAAGTCCTTATTTTGCACACTTTCAGGAAGACTTTCCAGGATCCTCTTCACTGTGATGTCAAGCAATGCTTGAAGCGTAATTCTTGCTGATGAATCCGTTACAGTCACTGATTGCTTACTAGGGTAACACTGTTTTTTTACTTGCTGTACTTTATAATATGACGGATAAATGTCAGTTGCACCCTCTCGGATGGTAGTCTCTCTCAGCGTCATATATTGCCACTTTGACAATTTCAGCGAAAGAAGCAATCCTAGTGCTTTTTCTGGAGTAAAGATAACTTTTTTAACTGGTTTGTTAATCATTTCGTTAAATTTTGTTGCTGCTTCTGGATTCTTCAACATATATTCGATAACAGATGCGATATCTTCACGACCTTCTTCCTTTAAAAGAACTGCAGCGGAATATGCCAATTCATTTGGATTTTCATTTTTGTGATCATCAGACCTTCTCTTCTTTTGTTTGCTTCCAAGATCTTCAAATGCTTTCCTTGATGTTTTTGTCATTGTCCCAATAGATGATGTCGATGGTCCTGGACAGATTGAAAGTGCACTAGGTCCTGGCTGTTCTTCTTCACTGGATTGTGGCATGACCATACTGATTGGCACGCAACTTGGCCAATCGACATTAGACTGAAGCCAATTTTCGTACTGCTTTCTGAATGTATCCAGAATGCGGTGAGATTTCTGCCATCTTTGTGATGCAGCACGTGTGAATCTTCGACAAAATTCCTTAAGTGTCACCCGATCTTCGTCCGAAATGCTATCACCAAGTCGATTTACAACTGCACTAAACAATACTTCATAATCGAATGAAGTACCTTCCCTTCTCAGCACAACAAACAAGTCTAAATTGGTACGCAGACTTTCCATTTTAAATATTTCACAGTTCGGGATTACGATTTAATGTTAACAGCACAAAAGTTTGAAATAAACTGAATTATGTGTTAAAAATATTGTTCATTTATAGTTGTTATAGGACTGATTTTAAATGATTAGCAAATTGACGATTTCTTAATTACTCTCTTTAATAATAGTTAATTAGTGCTCATATCTTTACTTCTTTATTATTACTAGAATTCATTCCTAATTAGCCAATCACTTTTCAGAATAACCTACCTAATTACCTAATCACTTTTCAGAATAAAATAACAATAACAATTTTTTTTGGTATGTTCTATTAGAAAATATAATTGTTTACTTAGTTAATATCACTTATTCACACCAGAAAGGTAATAAAATGTAATTAGTACTTAGTGTTTAAAAAACTCAATGCAATAAAATTAAATAAAAAAAGGATCACACATATCGATTTTTAAAAAAAATTCTGCAGAAGTAACCGTTGTATGTGATATGTCAAAAAATTACAAATAATTAGTAGTAACACTCCCTAGAAGGATATTACGGTTTGACTTGCAGGTCCGTAGAAAATCGGATTTTTCAAGAAAGCTCCATACAATTTTTTCTCGAAAACAATATAAATCATTCGCATAAATGCCCAATTACTTTTTTTTACATATGTAGGCTTAGTTACTGTAAACAAAAGCCATATCCAACAAAAACAGCGATATTTATGAATTAACATTCCTATGTCTATGAAAGCTGATTTTCGTCCCACTGTGTGCCGCCAGATTGTAGCTTGTGCTTACCTTATTATGTTCGTCGGGCATATTCACGTTCAAGGGAAATAATTTAATCGATACTCTATCTAAAGAAATATCGGCTCCGGAAGTTCCTCTTGCCGTTCGATTTTAAATTCGGCATTCTAATTAAGTAATAATACCGGTTGTGTTTTAAAGTTTTTAAGCACCACGCTCGAGGTGTGTGCACCCCCCGAAAACGCGGTCATAGACGTTGTGTCGCCGCCCGCGTTTGATTTATTTTTACTAACTTTTATTCAACTTGCTATGTTTGTTAGCTTGTTCTTATAACATTTTTAAATTCTTAATAATTCTTTAGAATCTTCAGATTATCCGGTGTCAATAATTTGTAAGTGGACCATAATAATTACTACCTTTTTTTCCAAAGGCACTCCCGGGGGCATTTCCGAACTTTCAGATAAAATTGTGATCTGGAATCATGATTACATTTTGCCCATCTCTGGTTGTTGTTAGTAATAAACTGTGATATTTAAAAAAAAACTGATACTACAGATTTGGTCTGTTATAAGATTTCGTGCGAATAATCTGGACTAACTTAGGTTTTTTATTTATGGAGGCGTAAGATAGACGCGTATCCGTCATTATACGCTTGGTGTGCAGCTGCTTGCATACATATTACATAATTTGGTCATCGGAGCGGCAACGACACGTTCACGTCGCTTTATGACGCTTGCCGTCTACCGCGTTACATGCGCCGGGCTACATGCACGAAGTTATTGTCGTTTTCGGAAACTTCGAAAGTTTGACTGGACGTACTAGTTACAGAATATGTAGTTGAACAGCATTATCACAAATATAATTATGTTAAGCAGGAAACATATATTATGCTTTAAATATGCTTACGACATATTTTCATGGGTCTATGAGATTACGCCTTTTGAGATTATCAATATCAGCAAAGAAATCAACAATATGCTAAAGAATTAAAGAAAACACTGGATTCTACATATAGACACGTGTGTATGTATGTATGTTGTATGTTTGTGTACAATTGGTATGTAGAATGGTACTTACTATCCCGATGGTTACACTCTTTGGTAAAATGCCAGGTGTAGAACAGAATCATATGCCCGTTTTCAGGGTTTCGTACCCTAAGGGTGCTGTTGCTGCTGCTAAAGAAAAACTTTACTGCATTATGGTCATGTATTACAGCACAGTAGGTGCCTAAAAAATCAAGTCCCAGAAGATTACCGATTCATGGAAGAAGTTCAAATAGCAACTCCGTGTGATGGATGATTTTGTTCAATTCCTAATTTCTTTTTAAAAATAAATTCGGTTTAAAATAACAATATTTTATACTAGCGACCCGCCCTCGCTTCGGTTCGGGAAACTTATTCCTTCGGTTTGCAAAGATTTAGTTATTTAGTTATAGTTAGATTATATATTTTGGATGATTCACACTATATCTTTATAAATTATAGCATATATTATGTGTTATTCTGATGTGTAAGCTATATTATTGTAAAGTTTCATCAAAATCTATTCGGTAGTTATTGCGTGAAAGAGTAACAAACATTCTTCATTCATACATCCATACAAACTTTGGCATTTATAATATTAATAGGATTGCTGTAGTTTTTTATAGGAACGGGGGTGATTTCAAGCGATTCCGATAACTTATAATTTTATTTGGCATAGTTGCACTTTCGTTGCCATGGTAACAAAATTATTGAATTGCTACAAACTACACTCTTTAGTTGGATACGGTAACGATATGCACGGGCACGGTTTATTGATGTTTGCGTCCACGTAGAAAACACTTAAAAACTTGTATTGAATTTTAGGTTGAAAGGATCCACGACTTTCAAATAACCTTATGACACTTTTATAAGCTACTTTTATCTTGCCTACTTACTTGTGACCTTAATTATGTTGATATTAAGTTTCTCGCTGTCTGCACTTGTTACCATCGCTGCACATCCGTAAGGCCAGAAGCCTAAAAGCGTTCTTGTTTGAAATAAAAAAAAAAACAATGTGTGCAATTCACACGTGCAAGAAGTGAAACTTCAAAAAAAAAACGAATACTCTCACTCCAAATATTGATGTTTTGCTTTGCTCACGTAAGCCGCCATTTTGCCGATGCTTCCTATCTCATTTTCT
The DNA here is from genome assembly GCA_905404295.2 of Ochlodes sylvanus. Classification (NCBI taxonomy): domain Eukaryota; kingdom Metazoa; phylum Arthropoda; class Insecta; order Lepidoptera; family Hesperiidae; genus Ochlodes; species Ochlodes sylvanus. The sequence goes on along the minus strand of FR990123.1, from coordinate 13,580,459 downwards.
CCCACGTAAAAAAGTTCGTCTCATTTCGTTTCCGGTTCATTTCATTTGCGCGTCATTTCCGTTTCAACGAATTACAAATCACAACGATACTATAGAAGCTTTCATGTATTACTCACGTTTTTTATTATGAAATTAAATACTAAATCCGTTACATGAGTACACGTTACCCGAGTACCCGTTACAGTTAAAATGTTTGGATTCGAGTTTAAAATCTTGAATAATAAATATATTTACTTCCTACTTTACTGGTTGCGTTTAGCCTTTCAGATTGTTTTTCTAAAATAACTATCTTCTAAATCAAGGGTGAGCAACCTTTTTAATCAATGAGCCAATTTTAATTTTTTTTTGGCGGGCCGCACATACATAGGTTAACTCTTATTAATAATTTACGAAACTTTATTTATAATAAATATTAGAATAAAAAAATAAAATTAATTCAATTCAGGCCGCGGGTTGCTCCTCCTTGTTCTATATGACAATAATTTCCTGACCTGCAAAGCTATAACTTTTATACAATTGCCATAGCCATATTTGTATTCAGTGAGGGACTAGTTATCTTATCTTATCACTCAAGCATGACGTGGATAAACATATTCTTATCATTGCCGAATATACACATTTTTGATATAGGTACATAGTTATTACGTTATTAATTAGGTGCTCGTATTTTACAAATTTGTTTACCAAATGAAATAAGGTTAAGGATTAAATTTGACTATAGCTTTAACCCGTTTTTTCAAAATGGCCGACAACATACAGGAAATGTTGGTCGACAATATGAACTTAAGCTTTTTTAGGCATCCCCTACAACACATACAAAATTCAGTCAGTTATGTTCGCTTGCAGTTCTGACCAGTATTTTCCGACTTAATGACTGGATTATGATGCATGTCTGTGGTATGGATGATTTTGCGTAAAGGTTGAAATATCAATGTCAACTGAAGGGATAGCATGAAACCAGTTTGTTTTATGTGAGTGCAAGTAAATAGGTGAATCGGCAACTAGGCACTCCTTGTCCTTGAGAGTGGTGGAGTATAGTAATTAGCGAGTGGGGTGAATGGATTGTGAGATTTTATCAGTAGTAGCGCGCGGGGGCCTCGCGGGCCGATCGTGGAGTCGGGGGGAGGCGCGGGAGGCGAGCCGGCCGGCACTCAGACAGTCGCGCAGTCACTGTGCAACGATCGCGCTGGCACCACAGCTGTGCATTCCCGCCGACCCCTGGCCGCACCGCTATCCGTCCGCGGCTCGACGCGCTTCATGTTTCTGGAATTCCTCCGCAAGCCGCCGTCCACTCCGCTCCCTGCCGCGTCGCCCTGAGTCGAGCGTCGGTCGTTCTCTAATTCCTTACTCATGGACAGAATGGCCAAATACCGCAGGTATGCCCGTCTGGACACCCCGTATTTGACAGTCTCGTCTCGAGGCAAATAGGTACTCTGTGGCCGTTCAGCGGTCGCGAGCGCGCGATTTCACAGAGTTTTACTGACCTTCGCTAGTAAAACTCCCCTAAACTTAAAGAGTGAAACGCTAAATGAGGAGCACGTGGTGTGTAATGTAAAATGGCGGCGCCGGCGGCGGCGCGCTCGGGCTCCGTGAGTCACCGCGAGCGCCGCGCGCTGATAACCATTCCCCGGCCGCCGCACCTCGCCCGCCGCTGAAACATGTTTGTTGCCTTATCTACACCCAGACCGGCGCTCTGGTCGTCATCGTTTACGGTGCGCCGACGCTTACATTTCATTCACTCTGCTAATTATGATACATATTGCCCCTTGTCTCCCGAATTACACAATTATTACGTGGACGTTGACATGTTCTTTACCTGCCTGAAGTATTTCTCTTGCAATTTTTTTTAAACTTATTGAAAGACGAAGGAATTGAACGAAATATATTAATTTTGTACAAGTTTCACTTGCTTACCATTGTTGTCTAGCATTAACTTATCATAGGGAAAAGTAATTTAATTATTATAAAATTATTTTCGTTATCTACCTACCTACATTATTAAAATTCTCTTATGACGTATGTACTCCGTCAAAAATTTACACTTGTTCGTACCGAAAGTTTATTGTATGCTTGCACACAATACCTGTGTAGTGGTGTCAAGATTGCAATACGTGGAAATCTCGCCGAAGAATTGCCATTTACATTTATCGATCAACGAGCTCGTTCAGCTGGATTTTATTACTGTGGGGCCTATATCAATCTTCAGTTTGAAAATTATTGGCTAGCAGGATATTAAATGAGTGTAAATGAGGTTAAAATTGTTATTTATTCATTCAATACATACAATTAACATTGTATTACACAATCGTGTAGGACACAATCGTCCACTTGGGAGTTTGGACGATTGTGGCCTAGTAACTATGCAATGACGACGGATTCTCAACAAGCGTCTTTTGAAACTGATTTACATTCAAACCACATCACATCACACATGAATAGATATAGTGCATAACCGCCATCCTACATCTACAGGATTTCCTGTACTCGTCACTACTAAGTACTAACCTACCTCGATCACACACATGTTATTATGAATAACAGTGACAGTCCCTGTCCCAGTCCTCATACTTACAAACTAACCAGCTAATGTTCTAACACCGTCATCTAAACGGACTATCCCGGTCCCCATTTGAGTCTTGTTCCAAGTCGGTCGCAGTTGTCATGGGTGGCAGCGAAGGTGGTGCCGCATGCCCGTTTGCTACTTTAATTCCCTAAAAAATGGATTAAGTAATTTCCTAAAAATGATAATTTCCTATGAATTTTTTTTTTTTTTAAATGAGATAAGTTAATGCTTGACAACTATCCCACCTGATGGTAAGTGGCGATGAAGTCGAAGATGTAAATGAATATATATATAATATGAATTGGAGACAACATAGTGAAACAAGTGAAACTAAAACTGCAAGTGAGAAAATTATGCTATGTACTATGATGGTATATTATCGTTGCGCGCTAAAAGCGACCGTGACATAAAAACCCCCACCCCCTCGTTCCCGGTACACGCTGTATTATGCACAGGGGTTACGAATGCCTGTGATTGGCGGCTAGGCGTAGGCACCCGATAGTATATTAAACATTTAATAGTAGTGGCGTTAAACTGCACTCAATATGCCTCACCCTACATTCCGTTCGCAGTGTTCGCACAGTGTAATGCGCCGCACTCCCCCCCCCCACCACACGACCGCTCCTCGGCGTGTTCGAGGGGAATGGAATGATGCATGTTTCCCAGAATTGTGTAGGGTTGCCCTAACTAGTCAAATATCGTTTGCAATTCAATCATGTCAAGAATATAATTTAATTTTTACGGCCGCAATCCAACCCCAAATTTTATGCACCGGAATATATTATAAATGTAAAATTGTAAATAGATTAATTTATCGATTAAATTTAAACGTATTCCTTCGGTTTGCAAAGATTTAGTTATATATTTTGGATAATTCACACTTTATCTTTATAATTTATAGCCTACTAGTAAACCCGCCCTCGCTTCGCTTCGGGAAACCTGTCCCTTAGTACCCAAGTCCAAAATTGTTTGCGAATAACTTTAATATATTAAACATATAAACTTTCCTCTTGAATCATTCTATCTGTTAAAAAAAAACCCCATCAAAATCCGTTGCGTAGTTTTAAAGTTCTAGCATACATAGGGACAGAGAAAGCGACTTTATGTTAACAGTAAATTTGCGTGCTAACAAACATGATACACATTTGTACCTATGAAATTTACGTGATGTATTGTATAAGGGTCTTGGCATTATTTTGTATAATTAAATTATTATTATTTACAACAATGAAACACTTTGCATATTGCACTATCGCAGCATTTCCTTATATTATGGTCCGCGAACTACAGGTGGTGGGAAAAAAGACAAGCCGCGCATAGTTGGATTGCTGAACTAGTAGAACAAGAGCCCAGAGCGATGTGACAACTTATTTTTGCATGGGTGAAACCTTAATTTCTCAGTAGCGTCCATGTTCTTTGAATACCCTGCGTGCTTTTGGAAGCTCACCTGGTGACACCTGGGCAGGTACCAGGTAAGAAAGGCAGGTAAAAATTTCATGCAGCAGCAGCATGCAGCTACTTCAGTTATTTTCACATGGCTGTTTTTTATATATGTTTTGTAGAATATTATTCTTAAATAGTATCCATAAGTGTCAGACACTTTCCATGGGCCAAAACTTTTGTCAGGCGCTTTAAAGCTTCACTCACCACGAACTTTAAAGCGTCTGACAAAAGTTTTCAGTCACCAGGTGAGCTTCCAAAAGTACACAGGGTATTCAAAGAACATGGACGCTACTGAGAAATTAAGGTTTCACCCATGCAAAAATAAGTTATGTCAGATCGCTCTGGGCTCTTGGTCTATAGTAAAAAATAAATTACGTGAATTTAGACATTCATTAAATTTTTTATTCGTTAGATTTTAATTCGTTTACAACTTCTGGCGTTTACCTTCAAATTTGTTTGGAGTCAAAACAGTAGTAACAACCTACTCCTTATCATGATTGACTTGAGGAACATACTTATGTACCTATTTTTTGTCGATAATTTTACCTGAATTATACCCATACTCTTGTCTACATTACATAAAATGATTAATTATAATTTTGTTAATGTACTACGAAAACCTATAAATGATAAATAGAAAGGTATCGATAAGATAAATTTACTGCTGAGGGGGTGCTTCTAAATATTTTTTCTCTAATTAAATAGACTATTAAGTTACACAATACAGATTTTGTTGTCTTGCCACTGTTTGCGCAAAAAGTGTACAATGAGTAGGTAAATAATACACTACGAGGGGTCATACAGGCAGCAACGAGTGCAATGGAATCACGAGCGATTTGTGAATGGCAAGGAGAGCGGGGTGCGGGGCGCGGCGGCTGCGGCGTAAGTGTGGTGATGTCATCTCCGCTCCGCCATTTTGTGACGAGACACCGCCCCCCCGCTACCCGCGCCTTCCATTTCACTCGGAACTTGCGGCGCGTTTATTATTTATATTTATTCGTCCGATGAGGAAACTATTTCTGATCGCCGGCGCTTGCATTGATTTTATTTATTCGCGGTTGTGTAGAATAAGTCACTAGAGGCTCTGCGGTGCGGAGTCGTCGCTTTGTTGTGTAATAACGTACGAGTGGTTTTGTCGCTTGTCGCAGTCGATCGTCCAAGGTACTGATCAGCGGGCTCCCACTACAAGCTCGCTTCGACAACATCGAGCCCCTACTCGCACAATACGGCAACGTGCAGCACTGCGACAAAGCCAACTCGCGCGATGCCAACACCCAAGCGGTGTACATCACATTCGAGACGCCGGAGCAGGCGCAGCAGTGAGTATGATTGACGTTTGATGCAAGCGATGGTCTCTCCGACGCTTGGTCTTCCGCTTCTTCCCTCCGCAATCTTGACTCTGTTGCATGATGATTCTCAGTTTACGTGTCACTTCTGTCCGCTTCTTTATAGTATCACGTTCACTTTAGTGCGGTGACTGTTTGAGAGTACTTACGACGCATGTAACTTCGTATTTGATTTCGGTAAACGTTAATGTCATAGGCCTGGTATTCCGAGTTCGAGACCGGTGTACGCCCGAGTTGGTAAGATTGACAGATATATACTGACCCAACTCAACGCATGCGTATATGAAACGCACGTGTTTGGGCTTTTGAGTTGTTGCCGCGAACGGCTTTTGCCGGAAATAAAAGCGAGCTTTTTTGCGTAAATACGCAGTATCCGTTGCCGACTTTAATTTTAATACAACCCAAATGCGTGTATCTGATCGCATACATAATATTTTTACATGAAGCATGAGCTATAATTTGATGGTTGTTTAGAACATTTCTATTCTTATGGTTATTCTATTTCTATCTCATATTTTCCATTCTTTTAAATTGTATTATATTATCAGAAATTAATATAACAGAAAAATCATAGTGTAAACCTGAATTTGTATCATCAATTTAGGTCTAAATGCTTTCAAGGTATTTGATTCATTTTTTCTATGGTCTAAATTTTGTAAATATGTACTAAATATTTCACAGAGTAGGTAGGTATGTACTAAGTCCGTTGAATGCCAACTGTTGGCTTTGGTTTGAGTTGTGATCGTGTGTTGTTTTATAGTTGTGTGGTGCAGCTCTTCACCTAGAGTAACAGCCAATACGTCATTCCGGGGCCCACTAGCTAGTCCGATTTTTGGGTATTATCCCATCAGATGATCAACGATCCGTGGTATTTAACATCTGATAGCATATAGGATGGGATAATATGCAAAGACTGTGCACCCATTGGATGTAAGGAGAAGAGCAATGTATGGGGGACCCTTTATAAAAAAAGATAAATTTACATTCGAGTTAGTGTTGAGTTTATACGACTGGTGGCCTAGAAGCTGGTGGGCCCCTTAATTTTGAATGCATTTGAAATGCAGCAAATATACTAGAGAACTTCGCCCACTCCGATTTCTTGTTTCCTGTTGTGTCGTATTGCCTGTTGAACTAGAATGCGAGCCGCTTCAGGTGTTGATTGTTTAACGCATTCTAATTTTAGCATGTTGTCTATTTTTGTAACATTTTTAAAAGACTTTCTTGTGTACTTAATTTTATTGTACTAAATGGGATGTGCACCTAGAAATTACTCACGCCATGTACAATTAGTTCACTGTGTGACATATCTGGGCTGTAGTCATAGCTCAGAATTATGGATCTGTATCCTGTCGTCAGTGAAGTCCTTATAGTGCGTAGCTCACAAACGTCTCCTTGACAGGGTAGCAAACTAACTGACGGTGTTGGCCCTGTTTTATCCAGAAATACACCGCCTTTGATTAGCTATCTCATCTCTAATATCATCTTTGTTCAAAAGAAAGCGCTTAATCTCTCTTGTTGAAAAATGAATTAAGCACTGTTAGAACTTTACTGACGCTATACTTGTAATATTACTCTAATATCGTGTGGAATTATTAAAAAACCATGCCTTTTTTGATGCCTTAATTACTTATAACTTTAACACAGTCATTTGGTAAAAATATAATATTTATGTCGAACAATCCGCACATTTTCTGGGGGTTCCTTTTCTCTGGTCATATACAGTTTCCGGCATGCACATTAATTGTTTCCATTGCTAGTTTTGCAGAAGCCGATTTTCTTATAAAACCTTTTTATTACAATTCAGGAGCAAGGTCGCTAGTGTCACCAAGACCTACGTTGACTTGATAAATGTAAAATAAACGTAGGAAATAACATACCGTCCTGTAACATAAACCTATCAATCAATCTTATATCGGAGCACCAAAGTAGGTTATACAACAATTAAATTATTTCCAAATAAAGAAATTGCCTCTGGACTTTAGATTGTTACGAGTACTTCCTCTACCATAAATCACGTGGGTGACGGTTAGCAAAAGTGTAAACGGCGTGGGTGACGAGAGTGTGGGTTGACGTTGTTGCAGGTGTATAAACGGGCTGAATGGGTGCGAGCTGGAGGGCAGCCGCCTGAAGGTGGAGGCCGTGGAGGGCGGCGCGCGCGGCGGCCGGCGCGGGCGGCCCGGCGGCGGCCGCGGCGGCGGGGCGGCGGCCGGCGGCGCGCGCCCCACGGACTTCCCGCTGCGGCTGCTCGTCCAGTCCGACATGGTCGGCGCCATCATCGGCCGCCAGGGGTCCACCATCCGCCTCATCACCCAACAGAGCCGCGCGCGCGTAGACGTCCACCGCAAGGACAATGTCGGCTCCCTTGAGAAGGCCATCACCATCTACGGCAACCCCGAGAACTGCACCAACGCCTGCAAGCGCATCCTCGAGGTGATGCAGCAGGAGGCCAACAACACCAACAAGGGGTCAGTGCCGTGCGATCCGACTGCGTGCGTGAAAAATACCATTTTACTAATACGCTTATTGTTTATCGTTGCTACAATAATATACGTTGTTAATTTGCTCACGTAAGTAATCGATTAACGTATATGTGCAGAGAGATTTGCCTCAAGATACTGGCCCACAACAATCTGATCGGGCGCATCATAGGCAAGGGCGGGAACACAATAAAACGGATCATGCAGGAGACCGACACGAAGATCACAGTGTCGTCCATCAACGACATCAACAGCTTCAACCTCGAGCGCATCATCACCGTCAAGGGCTCCATCGAGAACATGGCCAAGGCAGAGTCGCAGATATCCGCCAAGCTGCGCCAGAGCTATGAAAATGATCTACAGGTAAGTCTTTTGTTCCCAAAATATCATATGTACACCATTATATTCAAAACTCTTTTGATTTGATTAGCTTAAACACATTAATGGCCTACTACTGAGCACGGGTCTCTCCTCATGACTGAGAACGCCTACGCCACCACGCTGCTCCAGTGTGCATTGGTCGAGGGGGTTAATGGCAAACCCATATGTCGGAAGTGAGAGCAGTGCGCCTTGTAGAAATGCAGACGCTACTTCGGCGTTACTTTCAAGAGGTTTTTCTGAATATATTGCTGATATTTTTGGATATTGTTCATTCAGGTACTCGCACCCCAAAGCATTATGTTCCCTGGACTGCATCCCATGGCGATGATGTCGACGGGGCGCGGATTCTGCGGTGCTCCGCCCCCCTTCCCCCCACCGATGTACGCTCCGCTGGCGGGCCAGGGCGGGGCCACGCAGGGCGCCGGTGACTCGCAGGTATGCTGACACTGGATTTGACATGATTGACACATGCACATTGTCAACACTCATTTAAAATTGATTACCTCTGAGTGTGCAACTTGTTCATGCATGATCCGTGAAGAATTACGAAACGACAAAATTCTACTATGTCCGAATATGTTCTGAGTGATCTCAATGAAAACAAAATTGTGGGGACTGTAAATTTTCTTTACACATAACACTTCTTCGATGTTCCTTAATTGAACCTCTTGTAATGTCGGCGTATGTGAGTGAATAAAAAACATAAACCTACATAATTACTCCGATGCACGATATGATCCGAATGCAACTGAAATTGCTTTTTTGTTTACATAAATAGACAACCGCTTATCTAAAAGCTCATTACACGTTACTCCATTGATTTGGCAGGAGACTACATACTTGTACATCCCGAACAACGCTGTGGGAGCGATAATTGGCACAAAGGGCTCTCACATCCGCAACATCATCCGGTTCAGCAACGCGTCCGTGAAGATAGCTCCGCTGGAGCAGGAGAAGGGCGGCGAGGTGACGGCGGCGGCGGCGGCGGCAGCGGCGGCGGCCGGCGCGCAGCAGGAGCGGAAGGTCACCATCGTGGGGAGCCCCGAGGCGCAGTGGAAGGTGGGAAGGATAGTGTTCGTTGTTGTTTCGACCGCCGTGCGACTTGGGTCCCTGCCCAATACACGAGTTGGGACATTGTCGCGCCCGATTCGCGTGGTGTTGATGCGTGACGTTTAGACGCTTTACTTGAGCGTAGTTCCAGTTCACTATCTGTTAGATAGGCTAAACAAACCATCACTATATATTTACACATTAAATTACATTTAATTGAGATTAGAATTCTAGTTCATGCTGTGTCCAAAGTACGTCTGTCTAAAGTGTCTAGTCCGAGAGCGAAACACTAAGCTATTGCGGCGTTTAACGTTTCAGGCGCAGTATTTGATATTTGAGAAGATGCGCGAGGAGGGTTTCATGTCCGGCTCGGACGACGTGCGGCTCACGGTGGAGATAGTTGTCGCGTCGTCTCAAGTGGGCCGGATCATCGGCAAGGGCGGGCAGAACGTGCGCGAGCTGCAGCGCGTGACCGGCTCGCTGATCAAGTTGCCGGACCAGCCGCCGCCGCCGGCCGCCGCCCAGCACCACGACCACGAGACGACCGTGCACATCGTCGGCCCCTTCTACAGCGTCCAGGTCAGCTGACACGACGACACGACTCGCGCGATCGCGTACCACCCGTATACGCGACATGCATACGACCCGCTGCTCTACATGTTAGTTTAGCGCCACATCTACGGTGCATTGAACGAACGGGAGCACCGACGATAGTGTAATGTTTTCGATTATGAATCATTTCTTAATTAAAAAAATGATTTATGTCACGGTTGGTCTCTAAGTATCTCGCATTTTGAGAGTTTTGCATTATATTATACGGGAATTATTAACGCGAAGAACTGCCTGCGGTAGTTTCGGCAGATGTGGCGCTACACTAAACGTACAAGGGAAATTCATGCTTTTTGATTGACTGCAATCGGTCAGTTCTGGATTTCTTGTCTCTGTCGGTATATCAGTTGCCCGTAACGATAGAATGTAAATGCGCTTAGTAAAAAATTTATTGAGAATTATTAAAAACAGTTGGTATGGCGAACATTAAAATTTCTTCGAATTTCGTTCTGCCAAGGCAAGTTCCCTTTGTGACAACAATAAATTTGATTCATGAATATAGAAGTGGGTATTTCGAGCAGTGGATTAAGCATTATTTTTCTTTTAATACTTTTTTATAACGGCAAATATGATATATAACAAAATATAACTTGAAAAGTATGAATTTTCTTATTTTTCATAATGTTATGGGTGATGTTTATAAACCAAACTTGTGAGATATGTTTATTTAAGTTGCCTCAACGAAAGTGGCTTTCATATTTAAACGTAAAAGTAGTATAATGCCCGTTTTAGTTCACTATACAAATTAAATGTAACACATTTTGTCATATATTTTAAATTATAAATTGCTAATTTAAAATAGGTCATACCTACATGTTAGTTATTACAATACAAGCACAAAGTTTGGCATGTACATAGTCAAAGTTCGGTTTATATATTTCAACCTATGTAATTGTGTAGATCTGCTGGCAAAACATGTCCAAAATGGTTATATTATAATGTTTTATAATATAGGTTTTTCCATAACATACCTACATACCTTTAAATTTAAACTATATAAATTACAAAAAAAAGTTAAAGACTACATTTATACTAGAATCTTGACCCCTAAACTAGGTAAGCCTGTATCATAGGGGCTAGTGCATTTCATTAACTTTCAGTAAGACTATGCAGAATTAGTATTTAATTTTATTTTGACAATAACATAATAAGTGCGTTGTTTTCATAGTAATTTGCCAGCAGATATATTATATATGTGTATCCAAATAGTTGTATATTTTAAATACGAAAGATGCGTGACGCGTTGTAGTGGTTTAGATATAAGACATACGGATTATGATGTTTTGAAAGAAACGCTGTGCGCACGTTGTTTTCTGCTAGAAGTGTGATGACTCTCCATTTGACTAACACTTTAATTACTTCTAGAGGATGACAGATGTGTGTAAAAGGAGAGTGCTAGGGCGCGTATATTATATACATAAAGATAAGTGTTTGAGTGTGTGTATCGTAACGTTGGGGTATAATGTAGTCAACTAGTTACAAGTCCGATATATTATGTCATTTATGTTGATGCGGTGACTTGTGCGGTACTTACGAGAACGAAGTGGGCGGCTGCGGCGAAGGCGGCGGCGGTGCGAGTGACTACCTACTGCGGGCTGCGTACGCGCAATGCGATGGCTGGACGTTGTCCATAGCGACTCACTGTGGCATAATAAATGTTTTACGTTTTGTAGCAGTCGCCCGAAGCGGGGTGAGAGCTCGTTGTCCGTCGCGATCGCGAGCCCTCTTGTCATGACATGAGCATTGACCCAACGTGGCATTGTCGACCGCCGCTGGCTTCCAGGTGAGTTCGTTACACGATTCGACTACAGCAATAAATAACATTAATATGGAACGTTTGCGAATAAATTTTTTAACTAGTGTGACAGTGATGACCGGTTGCATTATTACTTGTTTTATGCTGTGCTATTTTTTATTGTTTTTATTTTGTTTGTATTATACTCTGATCGTGTTTTTTCTTTGATGTGACATCGGACTTGTAACTATGTCGGGGGGATCGTTTGAATTAGTGGCGAGGTGATGAATGAATAAATGTAGTATGAATTTGTGTTTTGGTCTTTGTGTCGGAAAATACCTCTAGTAAGGACGGGATATCGAAACTATCCCACTCCCATCTTAATGTAGTATCATCTACATGTTCAATATATTGTGAGTGTACGTTTTTCATGTGCACGGGGGGCAGTTACGATATCCCAATAAAACTAAGTCGGCTAATGAATAAAAAGCAGCGCAGCTTGGCGATGTGGAACCCTTGGTGGTGAGGTGGAGTGAGGTTGAGGTGCGACTCGGCCGATTGGCCGGTGGTAGCTTGACTGACTGGAGCGTTTGGTTTGGTGTTGGCAGTCGGCGCAGCGGCGGATCCGCGCGATGGTGGCGCAGGCGAGCGGGCCGAGCCGGCACCGACGCGCCGCGCAGCCGCCGCCGCCGGCGCAGTAGGCGTCGCGCACCGCCAACGCCCCCCCGCCCCTCACCGGCCCCGCACCGGCCCCGCGCCGACACCGCGCCAGCCCCGCGCCGACACCGCACCGATACCGACGGAGCGCCGCGTCGTCCGCATGTTGTTGTTAACGTCGTTTCTATTATTCGTAGTGAAATGTAATTTTAAAATACTATTGATAAATTTTATTCCCGGATTATATAATATGTGTTGATGATTAATGATTATGTATAATTATGTATATTGTATATATATATTATTCATATACACTATTATTTATGATCGATAGTGACAGTTATGAGTATTTAACCGGAAATATATTTTATTGTTATATTATTGTTTACTGCCGTGTTGTTCTTGTAACAGTATATTTTTATCAAGTAAGATTATAGCAAACGATTGAGTTCTCTATACATATACACGTGTTGATAGCAATAGGATAGAATATGCCCACATAATTAATTATACAAAGAAGAGGAGATACATATTTTGTTTTGTTATGAAGTAATAGATTAATCTGTTGAGCTACAGTATAGTGAAGAGTGCAGTTCGGCAGGGTATAGGGTGTCGTGCGGGGGGGGGGGGGGAGGGGGGTGGGGGTAGGCAGCTGGGAGGCGTGGGAGGTCAGGGTAGGCAAAGAGGGGGGAGAGCCGGCGAGGAGGCAGGAGCGCGGGAGCCGCTCGCATCATATTACTCGATGTAACAGTGATTGTTGGACAGGAAGAACTGAGGGTACGAGTTTTAATTTGTAAGTGACATTTGTTGATCGTTTTCTTTGTAATTTTGTCTTTGTTAGCTTTATGAGGGTTTTTTTGTATCGATGCGGTACAGTGGTACTGTAGTGCAAGTGCAGTAGTACAGTCGGGTACAGGGACGGCGGCGGCGGCTCGCCCGCTCCTCGCGAGTCGCGTCGGAACTGTGCCAAGTGAAAATATTTAACTTCGAGAGATTAAGATTAAGTGAACGATATCAAAATTAATAAAAACTTAGATATTTATATTTATAATTGTGATAATATATGGAAGTTTGGCAAAAAATGTTAATAAGAATGTTTTCATTCTTAATTCCATTTTGTTCGACTTTAGGTTAGTCCGTAATGTAACCGATAGGGTCCCGAGCCGTTCATGACGCCCGGGCAACGTCGAATTCACCGCTCGCATCTCCCGACGCCCCTTCGTGGCATAACTTAACCTAACACTCGAAAGCGTTTTAGCTTTGCCAAGACCAATCTGTACTTCCACATATTATTGAATAATCTCGCATTTGGCATATAACTCACGACGTTGAGTTCCGTTACCGACCGACGATACCTGGAAACCGTCAGTCGTGACGCCCGAGCCGCTACACCGTCACGCGCGTGCGGTCAAATGCAGTAGTCGTCATCGTTGTTTTGTGAGAAATCTGTTTTTTTTTTGTTTTTGCTGAGGTTGCATGTGAACCGCCGATGGATGCAAACGATGACAACTCTTTTAGTTTCCTGCGGTCGGACCCCCGCTCGATATAAATTAAATGCAAAACATCAACAATTGATCAAAATTAAGACCGCAACCGGTAGGCGCGTCGCGCGGCGCCGCGGCGACACATTCCATTCCGCGAACTGCCCCGAGCCCCGCGTCGCGCCGCCGCCCCGCTCGCGCACCAATCTAACCAATGTATTGGTTGGTACGTGAGCCGGGCTGACAGAGATTACACTTCCGTCGGAGAGATTTCACGAACGTGAAATTCGATAATGCGTCTACACCGGTCCATGACCGTTATTTTCGTTGTACAAATGTGATGGTGTTAGATCGACTAATATGTACGTGCGTCGTATGTCGACGTGCGATCCCGTTTTTGGGATGTATGTATGCTTTATGGAACGTTTTGGTTGTATTAAAATCTATGTTCAAAGTTGATTTCATACGGTGATTTTGAATCGAAACGTGGAGTATTTAAAAAGTTAGGATAGATCGCAGTCGCATATCGTTGCTGGGGTATGTGGTAGTGTGTGGTGATGTTGGTGTGAGGTCTGCGGTCGATGGTATGATTGTTTGTTTGGTACGTGTGGTGTGTTGCGCGTGTGCGCGTGTCGAGCGGACGCGCGGCCCGAGACTGAACTACACCCCTCCGCGGCGGTCCGCTCGCTCGCAGACATCATACTCGTCATACTGGTTCGACGGTTCTAATGTTACGCATTATTACATTGTATTCATTTCTCATATTGTGTGTAATCAATATTTGTGTATTTGGCGTGTGATCGACTGAATTTGTCAGTTTGGTTAATTTGCATGATTGATTGTATTTTAAAGTTAATAGTATGTATCGATTCGTGGAGGGTCCGTGATATGGATGTGAGTCAGCGTCGCTAACCACCGAGATGTGGCTCGTGCGCAACTCGCGAGCTCCGATGTACGTTACGCGGTATTATTTTCCGTTATTTTTCAAATTTGTCTCATCAACTTCGCCAACCATTTCTCTTGATTATAGAAGATTGATTGATTATAGATTGGTATAAGTTCTGAAACTAATAACTACCTCAAGTTTACTAAATATGAATAATAATTATCTTTCTGCATGTTTTTTTGGAAAATGAACTAAAATTTCAATATGATAGTATATGAATGCTATTTTAAACAGTAATAGAAATTGTAAAATTTAGGTTTCTTAATGTAATAAAAAATGATGAAATTTACTGGAGCTTTTGTTTTTTTTAATTATCTGCCTTGTAACTTGATATTTAGTTTGTAATATTCTCAGGAAAATGTTCTAACTTTGTTGATTTGAGAAGAATAAAATTTACGAAAATATAATGTGTGATATATTTTTGAAAATATTGTTATTTTACAGTTGTAAATCTATAGTTTTAGGCGATGGACAGAAAGTTATGCTGCCTACTTAACCGATTCAATGCGGATGGCTCCGCAGAGGCGCCATGTGTATCTTTTGTGTATGGCGGGTGGCGCCCGAGAGGAGCCAAAATGTTTTCCTGTAAAACTCCGCTAAAAAAGCTTTATTCAGAGGCTAGCCCTGAATGAAAGTTTCCTTATTTGTCACGTAGATTACGATACTAGTATTAGTTTCAAGATATAGCGTGAAAAAAGACATTTCAGATGTTGTAAACCTTTTCAATAGAAACAATAATTATGAAAGGTAACTTTTGTGCATGGCGGGTGGCACCCCAGAGGAGCCAATATTTGAAACCAAAAAACTGACTAATTTAAATTTATCAATAGTACATATTTCAGTGTTCTAAAAATATTAGTGTCTTTATTTATCACGTAGATCCTTTCCAGAGAAATCGCTTTAAGGTGTAGCGTGATTTCACACTCTTCGGGGATGGTAAACCATTTTAAGCGTTATTTAAATGTTATTTAATATTAAGGGTTACAAACGAATAGCACTAATCATGACAGTTAAATATTTAAAAAATATCTGTTTTCACTTTTTTTGCTTTGTGGATATGCTCTTTTGCAAGTTTATGGTAATAACTAGGTAGTTTCTCGAAGTATGTCCAAATTTAACCGGACTAGTAATTGCATTCCTTAGGTATCAAGACAATGTACTTAGTTTATTTTTGGTGAGAAACAACAACAAAAACGATTCTCAGAAAAGCACTATCTTTTGTTGTTATGCTATGCAGTCATATCAAAGATGTTTTAAAGATTTTTAAGCTTTTTATTGCCCTACTGCTTATTGTTAATATGCCGTGCCGACCGACCCTTTTTATTGATGGGCTAGGGAAAGATGTTATTTAACTAAAAACAAAAGAAGTCGGTGCCATAAATCACTTAACAAGGTTTCTCACGCGCAAATTACTTAACTATCGATGATGTTTTTTCGTTTACTTCTGTTTTGCTATTTATGGTGATCAGACGTAAGCACGTTGTGACCGTTTAATGCTCGCTTCTGAAGTCTCTTAGTTTGCCTTTTAACAACTGTGGACTGTGTATCTGGACTTCGAGATTTTGCTTCAGTGACTACCCCGGCTAGTAATTTGGACTCTGTTTTGATTCTTGACTTTACAAGGAGAGTTTTTTTAACAATGTTCTTTTTTTCTTTTCTAGTCTTTTCAATCATTGAAATTTAACATGAGCTTTTTGAAATTTAACATGAGGGACAGAGTGATTCCATGTTAGAGGAAAACCTAGATAGGGCATGTAGCACAGGTCTCGTGCTACAACTTTTGTAGGAACACTCATATGCCAAAATAAATCAGTCTTGAGTTATTGAACATTTTATGGTTTTTGGAAAAAATCCCATTTCGTGACCAGTGTTCAGAACTAAAAAAAATACAAAATTTTCTAAATTGTTCGTTTATTATTCTGTCTTTAACTACACAATGTTAAGTAAGAGGTAAAACACTTAAAATTCTACGTTAAGCGGAAAGATAGGTACCCTATGTAAGGTGTTCTCTTGAAACAAATGAACAGACAAACACCCCCAGACTCATACATAGACACACAAACACCACATACACACACATAAGCGCTTAAATACATAACATTCGACGAAACAGATAAACACTTACACTCATACACACTCACATGTACAAACACTGTGTGAGTGTGTATGTGTGTGTGCTTGTGTATGACAGTGAATGTGAGAATGTATATCTGTGTGAGAGAGTGTGTGTGTGTTTGTGTGTGTGTTCGTCTGTGTTACAACACCTTTATAACGTATAAAATAAAGTGTGTTGACTGCTAGATAACTTATTCTACTATTTTTTTCAGTTGCTAACCAAAATGGCTACTCCTCCATCCCCTGAACCTGGCCCGTCAAATTGGGATCTCATATCTATGGAGTTATCCGGAATGATGTCTCCCAGCCATATAAACTTATCAGACATGCCATGCATTGATGCTATTATAAGTGATGCAGAATTGTATGGGATTTTGGCACAGGATGTGGATAACTTTCTGGAAGATTTGGTAAATGAAAACACAGAAGATGAAGAAGCCGTTTGTGCTGAAGATCAGTTAGAACAGGACGTTGAAAATACAACTGAGGAAGCCCCTACTACCGATTGGTTCAATGGAAACCCCTCGAATATGGCCGAGATTCCTTTTACGGGCACACCTGGTTTATTACCGCCTCATAACATGAGTGGAAAAACACCGATAGATTTTTTCTTTTTATTTTTCAATAGTCGTATCATTGATTTAATTTTAAACTGTACAAACAAGTGCGGCAATGAATTGAAGATTGCAGCACGCACCGCACAAGCTCGTTTTACAAAATGGAAGGAGATAAGTCTTGAGGAGTTCACGGTATTTATTGGCATAATTTTATTTATGGGTACCGTGAAAGTTAATAGAATGGCCGAATATTGGTCTCGACATTATTTAATGCGCCTAAGCCCACATTCATTTATGGCTAGGGACAGGTTTTATTTAATATTAAGAGCATTAAATGTCCAAGATGAAATGAGGCCGGAAAGTATTTTTAAAGTAAAGTCGTTAATAGATATGTTCAACGAAACAATGTCCACAACTTATTACCCATCCAATAATGTTGCAATAGATGAATCCTTGATTTTGTGGAAAGGACGTCTTTCTTTCCGCCAGTATTTAAAAGGGAAAGTCCATCGTTATGGAATTAAATTATATATGTTAGCTGACATGAATGGCCTAGTAATAAAAATTCATTTATATGCTGGTTCTGGGGATCAATTGGTAGGTGGAAAAAATCATGTAAAAAAAGTAGTAATGTTGTTAATAGAAAAATATTTAAATAAAGGCCATTCACTTTATATTGATAATTATTATAGCAGCGTTGGTTTAGCAGAGGAGCTTTTAGATAAAAACACGTACGTAACAGGTACACTACGAGCAAAGCGCGCTGGTAATCCCACTTTAATTAATATAAAATTAAACACCGGTGAATCTTGTATTGTTCACAATTCCAAAAAAATTGTTGTTACCAAATGGCAGGATAAACGCGAAGTGCTGCTTTTGAGCTCGCAGCATAAAAGCATTTACAAAGGGACTAATAGTCGCCGAATACGCACTATAAAGTATAAGCCTGATGTACTAATTCAGTACAATAAATACATGAGAGCAATTGATAGGCACGACCAGCTTTTAAGTTATTATTCCTGCAAACACAAAACCTTACGTTGGTATAAAAAAGTTATAATCCATTTAATCCAAATATGTTTGGTGAATAGCTTTCTTTTATATCGAGAAATAAGCAAATCGAATATAGAATTATATGATTTTAGAAAAAGTGTATTAGAAAATTTATTAAAGCCACCAACCGTGCCACAACGATCCCTTGTTGAAAGAAAAATACATTTACCTAGTACTTTTACTAAGAGTGGTGGAAGGACAATGAGAAAGCGATGCAGAGTATGCTATAGCAAAACTAAAAAAAGAAACTTGGTTATGTATGGTTGTTCTGATTGCCCAGAATTCCCAGGGTTATGTCTCACCCCATGCTTCCGAGAATATCATAAATATTAACAAATGTATTAGAAATTTTTAATATTTATGATATTTTTAGCTTGCAGGTATTTCATGATTTCAATTAATACACACACTATATGTTATAATTTGTTTAATTGAAGATTTTTAAATACTTATAACAAACAATTCTCATTAGTAATTACTAAATCAGTCTTTTTAATGATTATAGTAAAAATCTACCTTATAAATAAGTACAATTATGTAATATTATTGCACAATGTTAATAAATAAACCTTAATATTATGTAAAACCGATGCTTTTCATTTAACTCGCCTCTCTCTCTTCATCTAAAACTCTTTTCATTTAAAACTTATGGTTTATTAATAAAATTATTTTTTTAGCGTTTCTATAATTTTTTGCATTATAATATATCTCTCATTAATACTAAAACGTAGTAACTCGTTAGATACGAATTTCCCAAAATATTTACAGGCGTGAATATCCACGACGGTTGTACTCGTAAATTGTTCTTTATCTTCTACCATTATATTTTCAGTAAACGTTGAAATATCTTTGGTGGATATTTCTGTGTACGTTGCACAATCTTTCGTAGGTTTTTTTGTACCTTCCGCCGCAGAATTTATTTCATCTTCATTTTCTTGACCAGGTTCCCAGTCATCATAAGTCTGGGAATTTTGTTCTAAATAAGCCTGTTCGACAAACTCGTAGTCAGTGTCACATTGCGTTTCCAGTTGTGATTCTGGGATATATTTTCTTTTTTTTGGTAATTCTAGAACAAAAAAGAATATATGTTTATATCAAGCAAAAAAAAAACTTGCTGTGAGCATTACGACGAATTTTTCTGTAACTACTTTTTGTTTAAAATAAAAAGTGCGTAAACTGAATTGTAAATCTTTTAAATTTATGTAAATAAATGTAATTAAATAAAAAATCTATCATGACTTTAAATTTTGTCGACAGACTAGAAAAGAAATAAGTATAGTTTTATAAATTCAATGAAAACTACAAAAAGGTTTACAACACCTTACATAAATGAGTCACTTACCTTCCATTTCCATTAATACACGTAGATAATCACTTTTTTATACACTAAACGAACAATAAAACCGCTTACGTTCGATTTTGGTTGGCGACTAAACTTACAGCAAGTGGAAACAACAAAAAAAGCGATACATTACAATACATGGCGGAAGGCGCCTTAGGGGAGCCATCAAAGTGCCTGGCGTTGGGCGCCCCAGAGGAGCCACGAAACATTTGTTCGTAGCCAGGCATGAAAGTTTGTCAAATAGTCCACCGCATTGAATCGGTTAAGTTCTAATCTTTGCAACACTGTCCGGAAAAAATGTCATTCTTACGAAAGAAAAAGATTAATGTACTATCGAAGGAACCTGCGACAATACTAAACGATGTAACCAGATTGTGTTATATTAAAGTGCGACATAACGCGTTGCCAGGGTCTGTGTAGCAGAACGCGTGATTCTCTGGTAGAGGCACGGCGTAGCGGGTGCTGCGCGGCAGGTGCTCGCGCCACGTGGGGCGGGCCCTCGGTCGATTGGGCCGCGGCCGGCGGGGACGGACGGTCTCGTCCAGCTCGCCGGCCAACGCCAACGCCACTTGCTGGAGCTCCGGGGCTGTGGTATCGATGGTGGGATGCTCTTTCGTCAATCCCAGCTTTCTTGGTGTTCCTGACGCTGTCCCTAAACATATAATTGTATTAACTATGTGTAGAGGTGCCCCTGGACATCTGATCGAGCCACTGATTTTATTGCTTTTAGGCTAGGCGTAAGCTGGAATGCAGGCGACGCAGTACAGCAAATCACAGTTCAGTACACCTCAGGGCAGTTGAAGCCGACATGTGCCCCCTCCGTATGCTGCGACGCAACTCATTCACATCTTAGCTAGTACAAAAAAAAGAATAGGCGTTTGACAATGATTCTATTAAACGTCCTGTCATGACTGTCATTGCAACAAAACTACGCCGCGCGTCGTGCTGAAATCTGTTCCGGCCAACGATTAAAGAAAAGATTGGTTTACTCTGTGGTGGAACTGCGTCGCCTGCGTTCCAGCATACATACGCCTAGCCTTAAAACCACAAAACACACAGCACAATGTGCATGCACTTATTTATATAGTGTGTCAGTTCGCACTGGTCATTTTGCAAAAATGTGTGATGTGGACAATTAAAAGCTTGCGCATATAAGGTTTTTTATTGATTGATGAGAATGAAACGAGAATTTATGAATAACGTACCTGGTTTCGTAATACTGCCAGTGTTTCCAGAATTAGGCTTCGTTACGCTTGAGAGGGTAACCAAAGTATTTGCGGTTAGCTCTTTCGTAGAAGTTTTAAGGATTGTCGGTGGCATGGATTTCAGGGACGAAGCAGTGGCCGAAGCATTAAAGGAAGCCGTCGATAGGGGGGTAGTAGAACCAAAACTAGAGCCACGTTTGGGCCAATTCGAGATATCTTTAGCGGAAGATAATGGAGTGGATGTTGAGGGGGTGGAAGGAACAGAGGGCTGAGTGGGGGTATTGGGCGAGGTAGTAGCTGCAGAGGGCAGAGTGGGGGTATTGGTAGGGGTAGAAGGTGCAGAGGGCTGAGTGGAAGTAATGGACGGGGTAGTAGGTGCCGAGGGCTGAATGGGAGTACTGGGAGGAGTAGCAGTAGGTGTGGTAATATCCTGGATGAGGTCATTTTGGGAGGACCCTGTAGGACTCTCGGGGTTAGAGGTTGATGAAGCTGTCGTGAGCGGTTTGGGTATGTCGCTGACTGATGGATGTGCACCAAACGCGTCTTCATAGTCCATACGTCGCATTGGTGTCGCTTTGGTGTTCCCTGATAATGTCAGTGTTTTGTTAGATTCTTTCTATGCAGACAAAGCCCCGATACTGAATAAGCATGTATTTTTTGGTTCACATTGTTTTATAATTTTGAAAAGAAATAAAAAAATATCTTTGGGTTTTGACGTTATTCTCTGCCATAGACAACGAGTGAACAAGACTTGTTGACACCATGACGTAGACCAACGTGATATTCGAACTGATCAAAAGCAGTACGTTACGAAGACAAAGGAGAGTGATTATTTTTGCCCCTAACTGAAAATCATAATTACTGTTTCAAGAGTCAAACTAGAACATAAACAAATCTGGGTTGGCGCACAAATGTTAACTCTGAAACTAATCTGGCTTTGACTCAAGCCGCACTTCATATAGCAACAACTATTTGAATAACCCATACTCCGCGCTACATCGTAACGGCATCACCTCCTTCTTGAAACCAGAAATAAAATTAATAATTTAATACTAATTATCTGTCCTGTTACTTATGAGTAGGTAAACCAGACTGAATAGCTTTAGCTCTGTCTTTTCTTACAATTGACAGGCCTTCTGCAAATCAAAGCTTGGGCCTCATTGCCTGGCGGACATGCGACGCCTCTATCGAACCATTTCAGAGATAAGTGTTCGCCAACCTTGATTACTCTAAAGGTTTATCCACAGAACACTATACTGGTTTATCACTTACATGTGGTCCAATAACGGCGTGATGGCATAACACCCGGGGTGGGGGCACATGTGGGGGCCGGTGTATCGGTCGATTTCGGATCTAAGCGTCCAAATTCTGCAAATGACCTATTTGATGTTTACGGGGTTGTATCAACTTGTGTCCAACGAAATACTGATTGAAATTACATGGATTATGTGCCGTGGAAAAAAACGAATGGACCAGGCAAACGAATTTTTTTTACACGTCAAATAAATCTATAAAAAATTACAAGAAAAACTGTGTTTTTACTTTTTCCATATCTCAATAAATGGCTGAGATATTAACGATCAAAGTGCGTATTTACGGCCGTTGGTTTTTTTTTAAAACGCAGGCGGGCGGTCACTACTCGATGACGTCATCTCTCAGTAGTCGCGCGTAGTTGATAGGGATTTTTGACCGAAATGTTAATTTAAACTCAAGTAAAGCCGCGAGCAAACCTTAGTTATCAATAATAAAATAACATATATAATTCACATACTATTTACTACATCTATGCAAAATTTCAAGTCTGTATCTATAGAAATAAGAAAGTTATAGATTTTTGAACTGCATAGACCCATATTTTCTATACTTGCGCCGTATCGTGCTCGCGGCCGAACTAAATCGTGACGTCATAGCGTAAGCGCGGAAATTCAAAAAAGGGCTTGAACTTCTCGTCTTTATAACTTCGGAAATACTGCATGTATTGAAGTGAAATAAAAAGTTATGTAATGTATATGACCTAAGCTCGGATTTTAGGTGTATTTGATAGTAATATTTTGACCCTTTTGCCTTCTCCATTATCACAATTTTAAAATTATTAGCAGAACCTTTCAAGCAAGAGTTTGTATTTCGTACCATTACATACCTACGCTATGGTGGTATTAATACTATAAATATTAATTAATGTATCGGAATCACCGGCTCTGAGAAGCTGCACGATCGTGAGGGCTTGTCGCAACGCATGCTCGTTACTAGCGGCTGCGTACAGCGCTGCGCTTGCGCACAAACCCGCGCACAGCGATGCGCCAGCAGATAGAGTCGTATATCTGCGCACGCGCAAATAGCGTCTTCTCCGCCTCCACATTGAATTATCCCTACATTTTGTTTTGCTTCACAACTGCGTTGACGCTTATCGGATGTGTTGCAATAAATACTGCAATAATCGTTGCAATTTCCAGCGTCACGTAGTTTATAGCGAAATAATCTTAAATCAATCCAAATACCCTTTATTGCACGTCAAGAAAGAAATAAAAACGTGTAATATTTTGTGTTAACACTGAATGTGTTGGCAAAACTCTCTTTATGTAACTTAAGTCCACATCTGTCTTCAAAAAGTGTTTAAGCTATCCAAATTCCGAAATACTTAATAACAAAAAACATAAAAAATAAATATTTCATTATGAGAATAGAAATATTTCTCACTTATTTACTTCGTCCGCGTGGAATTAAAAAAAAATCTAAATTAAAAGTAGCCTAAGTTCTCCTTATGACGTCAGCAATATGCCAGTGAAATTCACGTCAAAATCAGTCCAGCCGTTCCAGAGATTAGCTCAAACAAACAGACAAAAATTGTCAAAATTGTTATTTTGGTATATGCGCCGTGTATACATCCATATGCATTTAGTAAAAAGCAGTTATAATAATATTACAAACAGACACTCCAATTTGATTTATTTGTTGTAGGTAAGTATAGATAACGTTGTAACGTCGAAATCTTATTGTGTGTGAAAAACGACTATTACCTATAGGTTTTTTTTATGTACCTACATAAAATATTTCTTCATTTCCTAAATATATTTTGTATGTTGAAAATAAATCGAATATAATAATGTTTTACTTACTTTTTTTATTGCACTTTTTCCCACGTTTTTTACGACGACGCCGACGCTCACACATTCAGATCATAGTAGAAATCCCAAAGCCGAAGTCTGGGCATTGA
The DNA here is from genome assembly GCA_905404295.2 of Ochlodes sylvanus. Classification (NCBI taxonomy): domain Eukaryota; kingdom Metazoa; phylum Arthropoda; class Insecta; order Lepidoptera; family Hesperiidae; genus Ochlodes; species Ochlodes sylvanus. The sequence continues at coordinate 13,556,285 of FR990123.1, read as the reverse complement.
ATTGTAAAATGCTTTGCTTAGCAAGCAAATTCACCAACTAGCAAGCAATTCTTGGTCTGGGTGTGTGTGTTCTTGTCTTGTGTGTTGTCCAAGGCACCCACGACACAGGGAATCCTAGTGTGGGGCTATGAGTGTGTAGCGTTATTATTAAATTATTATTATTAATAATTAGATTTGATTGATCCATCATTTTGTTTCGTATGTTTTGTGTTTTGTTTAGGTCTCAATAATCTGTAATGGACCTCTAAGGCAGAGCTAGCAATCAATCCAACGACAATAGTAGGTACGAATATCTGCAAGACTAATTTTATATCCTCAATATCTGGATGACCGAGCTTTGCTCGGTTTTTTTTATAAATTGTGTTTTTTGACTTCGTGTTACTTAACAACGCCATCTGCTGTTGTGTCGTTAAAGCAATTAGTTGCTCACAAAAAAGTATTATTATTCTCCAATAGATGTCAGGAAGAGTCATATTTTTCAGTTTAAATTGGGACTACAAAAACACGAATAAAATGACATTTTCTAAAAATGATTCCTAGCTAGATCGATTTATCGCCCCCGAGACCCCCTATATACTAAATTTCATGAAAATCGTTGGAGCCGATTCCGAGATTCCAATTATATATATACAAGAATTGCTCATTTAAAGGTATTAGATAGATAGATAGATAGATTATAACCATTTATGTTTTTTATAGAGGTTTACCGTTCATATTGGCAAATCACATAAAAGTAATATAGTTAAGAGTTAGAACAAAATTCCAGCCTGTCCATTTAGTTTTAGGCTTGAACTGTTCGAAGGAAGTTTTTATTAGGAAATTGTATTGGTTGCTTTGGGTTGGTTCCTTCAATTAAGGCTAAGGAATACCACAAAGTAGATAAGTAATGCAATGCGATAGATTTACGTTTAGGTTTCTCTTTAGTCCATCCTAAATGCTGTCGTTCTGGTGTTCTTGGCCGTGGGGTTAATTTGGTGTGGTGGAAGAGTTATGTTTTTACATTTTTATAAGCGATTAATTCACTCCATAAATTGATCCAACAGCTGGCGCCCATCTCGTCTAAAAGATTATTTTACGATCTAGTGAAATAATCCCCCGGTCAGCAATTAAGATGCGGCTTATTATGTAGATTTAGTTACTGAAAAATGTTATCTTTTGTTATATTTATCATGTTGGTTTTTTGTTTTAGGTAAGTTATAATATTATGGAAAATTATGAGAATTGGATAAAATATGATGATATTGTAATTTACCAACTGTCTATAATAAATAAAATTCTAGTCTTTCTGGTGTATTCATTTTGTTCTTTAAGTTACAACTCCTTCCAAGTAATATACGTATATTCAAACTCAAATCATTTATTTCATGTAGGTATTTTCAATACACATAAGAACGTCATTTTTTGCATTAACCACCGTTTCGCTAAGGTGCCTTTAAATTTTTATTATTTATTAATTATTATTTATCTACTTTATTTTCTACGATCTTAAGTTTTTGACATGTATAGTTGTGATTTGTAATCTAATTACAAAAGAATAACAAAACCCAAGTAAATTAAATATTTATTGTACTATTAAACGACGTGAACCTACCAAATTGAAACAATTTATTTAGTTCATAATTTAGTCAACAGATGGCGCCACCAATATTTTTCTAGAAATGCAAGAAATTTTCGAGACGGAAACTTACAACTCTCAATTTCCTTCGAAATAATTACAGCAGTTTTAAATAAATCAATTAAATTATTGCCTGTTGAATAGAATAAATAAATATTGGTTTCTGGATATCAGTTATTATTATGCATAGGTACGGTATTACATATTGTGTAGAAAGTAGAATAATTATCTTCCTTTTAAGTGCTCAGTATGGATAATTAATCAATTCAATGGAGTGTAATAATTGAAAAACAATTGACAGTTTATATTATTTTATATTAATATGAGTACAAAATGTATGTACATTTAGAAAAAATATATTTATCAACTAAATAAGTTCTACGTCCATACAAATTTGAGGACTCCATATCGGACGGAGACTTGACTCAATAAATATTGTGACCATTAAAATTAAAATACTGTAAAGCTTTAGAAAAATACATTGCCCGGTTTTAACAATTCCAGTGTTGTCTGGTACGACTACGAATTTCACTTTGATCGTTTTTAAATTAAGTAAATTAGTATAAGCGGTTAAAGGAAAAAAAAAACAAGTTCCAAGGCAAATCGTACAGTAACTAGGGTCGCCAGGTGACCGGAATGGAGGAGACAGGGAATGGACATAGGCGAATTTGTGTCCTACCCCATGTTCAGTAATTACACGTTGATTCAGATTCGGAACAATTCATGTGGATTTTCTACCAAACATTCATTAGCTTATCATGATATAAAATTGGAGGTGTGTGTCCCTATATTTCAGTTTGCAGCCAAAACTACGCATCGCAGACGAATAGTGTTTGTATGTGGCAATAGGTACAAGGCTCCCGTCGTGCACTATGGTAGTTGCAAGTCGATAGTTATAAGTTACAGTGAAAAAAGAAGGTAAGTAACTATTGTTTTAAATTATTATTTCAAAAACATATCTCAGAATCAGTCAAAAGAATCAAAAACTTACGATTTTATTAAACCTGCACCTGGCAACCCCAATTATGATGGTTTTCAAAAAGCCCCCCTAGAGGTACAAGTTTTCGTCCACATTGAAGTTCGTTTACTACATCGATTAATTATATTATTAATTAATACCACTTATATTAGTATCTAAAAATAAATATTGGTATATGTATCACAAAAGACAATATGTCAGCTGGAATGTCTAAATATGATTGATATATTGGTGAATGTACCATAACTTACAATAACTTCACGCTTTCACACCCCCTACGGGCAACCTTCGATCATTGTCGGGTTTTTTTCACGAATCAAAGGACCATTTCCGTTTCGTAGGGTCTTGAACATTTATTGACCCTCCGAAGTTGAGTGAGTGGTGTAACGACGAACGTCGCACTCGGATTATTAGGGTACGTTGTTTTAGTTATAAGTTAATATCCCACTAGTAGTAAGTGGTGATGTAATCTCGGTTGGTACAGCGCACTAACTTAGTAGACGCTTGTGCACTTTTGACTTGAAAACACCTACTTGAACCAGTACTTCGGCGAGGAACTTTGACGAGCTATATACTGGACTAGTGGACGCACACAATCAAGCACTTTGTAGCAATAAAACTAAGATCCATTCCAAAAATCCCTACAAATATTTCACCATTGGATTTTTGTATTTTCCACAAATCACCAATAGCCAAATAAACACAGCCTAGTGGGGTATGATGACCAAACATAAGACCCATGTACCTCATTACATTTCACGCTTTACTGCTTATAAGCTACCTACATTTATATAAAATTTGGAGATCAACATAGCTGCTAGTTTGCGCACTTAATGTGTCTCTTTCACACTCATTGTATTTGTATCTTTTTTATTCACACTTGACGTAGTGAAGAGTATGTTCGTTAGAAAATGACATTAATTATAATTATGCTATACAATCGATCTATTGAACTTTAAAGGTAGTTTACACAATGCTTTTGAGGATAAATCATATACATAATACTTAATTCTCTGACTAATAAATATCACGGACAAGATTATGGTCATAAATATAAATATATAAAGAAATACCTTCTACTTTTCAATGCCAATTTTGATATAATCGAGAATAAAGTACACATAAATGGCAAAGTTGACCCAGCAATGTTCATAAACCATTGAGAAAGGTTGTTATTTAAAATTCATAATGCACACACACGCACAGTCACACAATAAATTTACATTTGAGTACGCTCAAAATTTTACATTTGTAATGAACTTATAAAACCTAGATAGATTTTTACATCGTGTTACATTTTATTCATAATAATAAACGATCGTATCAAAACATAACATCAAAAAATCTTCTACACTCTTAGAGATTGGCAAGACAAGATATTTCGAGGATTATTATTGGCTGTTTTCATCTTAACCATAGTCATATTAATTAATAATCCACTGGTGTAAACTGACAGGTGCTAATGTCATTCTTTATATAAAATCCAAAGAAACATTAATTATAAGAATTATTAATTGTGCAGATATTAGAATTTACTAAAAATCAGTATCTCAGTAGTGTAGGCTCTTTAACCCCTCAGTGTAGGCTAATAAAATTTAACAAGATTTTCAACACTATTCTCTGCACTATTTATTTTTATCAGAAGTGGTAACATTATAAACATCAGTTTACTTCAGCCAGTGAATTATTAATTCGACTAGGTATACATAGGTATATTGTAAACCTATTGGCAATAGCTATAATTGTATAGTAGCTATAATAAAATCACAATGTGTCAATAATACAATAAAATGTGACTAATGTATACTTACGAACACGAAAAATACGTTTTAAACAAACCAATCACATCACTCACTAAAAAAGACAAATCCTGTTTGATATAATTCGATTGGTTATATTGGAGTTGTACATCTAAAATTTGTTCAGCTGTTTCTGAATGCCTATAAATTATATATTTATAATATAATTTTAAATTCGAGATAATTATAGGTACCTATCTGTACCCAAAGTATTTAATTTCATTCTAATAAACCATAAAAGAAAAATTAAAACAATCCTTAAAATATTGTGGACTTGTAGTTTTGGATAAACATAAGATTTTTATAATAAAATATAAAAGAGAACTAACAAGAATAGCAAAATCCTCTGAGATTTGCGAATTAACCAAAAGTTTATGAAATTAAATGTAAAAAAAGGTACTTAATGTATACTTATAAATCATATAAATTATATTAATTGTCTGTTTGTGCTTTTTTTATAACAGCGTTCACACCAGATTTCATCTAGTACCTACTTAGGCATAAATGTAGGTAAGTAAAATTTATATTAAAAAAGAATATTGAAATATAGTAGAGACATCTCCATACCTATTACATAAGTTCAGCAGAGTGGATACAATAGCTAAATTATAATACTAATTTCAAGACATTATAGCCTTCTTCAATAACTTTAGAACTCAACAGGAGTCAAATATTATACATTATATTTGATACCTAATTATTCAAGTAAGTTCGACTATGAAATTTGGCCTTAGTAGTTAGTGAAATAACCGTTTAAAAACATAAAACATTACCATGCAGCTCATGTCATAATTATACCTAGACTTTACAGAATAAGCGCGTTATTTCGAAGTTTTCCTACTACATACTTAGAATTAATTTCGAAAAGCGCGTATACATATTGCCGAATAAAACCTAGCCTAATAGCTTAAAATAATCTGATTCCATAATGGAATTTACAGCAGGTACTTGCTATAAAACTTTGTAGTCAAACAACACACTCGTTGGTTACCTACCACATTTTGGCCACAAGAACATACACTGCATAAATATAATTAAATAATGGTTAAATATCAAGCTTAAAACATCCCAAAGGATCTAAGCAAAACTCACCCCAAAAATATATTCTCCTCTATACTATAAATGTATGTATAGCTGCAGTACAAAATGTAGTTATATTATGGCATGTTACATGAGGACACAGTCGCAACACTGCAACGTGTAGTACAGGCACTTGATCCCGCAGTCCTCATCCTCTGCAGCGGGCGTGGATGTATTTGACCTCGCTTTGTGCGGTGGAGGTGGCCTTAGATAAACGCTATCCACTTTATCACCCTTATCCCCCCTGTCTTGATCCCATTTACTATCCAGCGATTTGTCCGTACTGTCATTGTGTACCAAGTAGTCATTGTCTTCCTTCTCATTTTTGGATAATGGCAATTCTCCCTGAAACCGCATAAATTATATGTTTTGATGACAATATTTATTACCAATTATATGAGCAGTGATGTGTGAATTATACAGCCGTGTGGTAGAACGTGTGGTAGATCTGTATTCCCGAGACGGGAGCCCTGGTCAAACCCCACACACCACCTCAAGTTTTCAAGAATTATGAGAATTTGATTATCACTTGCTTGTGAAGGGAAAGATCATGACGAAACTGGCACACCTGATAGTTCTCCATAATGTTCTCAAAGGTGTGTGAAGTCCGATCTACACTTGGCCAGCATGGTGGCCTATTGTGAAAGGAGATCTGTGCCTGCTGGGCACAGATCTCCTCCCTTTTTGTCAGTGTGACCAAGGTAATCTTAGCAATAAAACCTAAAAAAATAATCAACGCAATACTACTCTATTATTATTATTGCATTGCATTCATATTGACTTTATGATAATGTGACCTCAAATATTTTATTTTTCACATTTGTCATAAACAACTACATCGAAACTTACACACATACTTCAAGTGATTTTAGCAGATCTTATGTCTGATTAGAATGAAGACAATGTAGGTTTTGTAATGTGACACCCATGCCTACATACTTAGTGAACTAATAAGGAGGGAATTGATATTGATACTGTGACATATTGAGTGTTTCATTATTATGTACTTGAGATATGCAACTGGCGATTCATTTATTGAATTTTTCCAACAATATGGCGCAACTTTTTACAGGTCTTTTTATTTTAGTATTAAGTTTCTGCCTATTATAAGATGTTGTTTGAAATAATACCTAGAAATAACATAGTGGACAATCAGTGGGATTGCAGGTCACAAATGTTAGTTCAGTCTAATAAATCTATCAGTTTCCCGATTTCTGTAATACATAATATGACTAATAGTAATCATTTCTTATATGTATCAATAAAATTTAACTGTGCACAGTTGCTGTTTACTGAATAAATTCCTTGTTATACAAAAATACCTTAAACTAGTTAATATAATGTCTTGCTGCTACTAGCTAAAACTCACACTGAATAGAAATTGTCCTTTAACATTTGATAAATATGTATTCTAAATGTCTTACAGTGTATTTTGCAAGGAACTAGGGAGTATTAGTATAAAATTGATGTGTATTGAATTACCGCTAGAGTAAAAGGAAATGGAAATATTGAGCATCTGTGAGGGTAAGAGAAGATAACACAATAAAATAAAATGGTGTTAATGTCTTCTATACAATTTGGCAAATGGGAGTTGTATTCTCAATGGCTAATGCTTTCGATATGACCAATTGGAGCCAATGCTACATACCTGTAACTCCTACAATAGTCAAAATAAATATTTGACTATTATCCCAAGAGAGTTAAATAAGTCACTAGTGGACTTTAAAAGGTTGAAAGACGCTTTAACGCTTCACAAGCGCGATAGCACTATGCACACGCTCTTGAGAGAGCTTCCACAAGCACGCAGGTATTCAAAGAACATGAGATGCTACTGAGAACTTAAGGTTTCATCTATGTGAAAATAAGTTATGTCAGATCGCTCTGGGATCTTGGACTATAGTTGAACAGGATAACACACCTTAGATTCTTCTTTATCCTTGTCAGGATTAATGAACTCTTGCTTCTCCTCTGGTTGATCTGTGATTACCGCTGGCTCGACCACAGCGGCTGTAGCACTCGCTCCAGCTATAGCCACTGGTAACCGACTGGGAACTAGCAGGTCCTTTTCACTGTCTTCTTCTTTCTTTCCCAAATTATTTGAGTCACCAGACATGCTTAAAAACGAAGAAAAGCCGTTATAAATACTTAAACACGTCGCGCGATCACAAACCCACCGCTACACCGGTAAAACACAAATAAGGTACTATAAAATATGACAAGTAAACAACGCAAGACCACCGCGACAGCGACACGCACAATGTACTGTAGGATTATATTTCAATTCAATCCGTATGTAGCACATCGAACACAAGCACGGCACGCAAATACGAGACTCGAACTCGACTGAGACTGTAATCTGATTACTTAAAACGCTATTCACCTTATAAGTGCAGTTGATTCGACTTGTTCTCCAGACAGACGACGCCATTGGCTTATGATTTTTTGGAAGTTATTGTTTTCTTGCATGTTTGGTTGCTATGAAACTGACGTCAAAACGTATACCTACCGGTGGTTACCACGCCAACCACAGATTCACAGTCATACTCATAATCACAGGTAAACTTGGATGAAGTATATAAATATATTACAAAAAACGATACTATAAAAAATTTGAACAAAAAGCAATGACTCTGGTAATCTGGTAAGATATAATGATGTATTTTACAGTTTTTTACGTTCCATTGACTGCATTACTGTGTCATTGGCACGATTGATCACGATTCGTAACTATTTATTTAGGCTATTTAAGTAATTGATATTTTTATTTCAATAAAATAAATCTGTAAGACATTTTAATAATTATTAGGCTAATTATACAAATAAAAATGGTAAAATACAAATTATTTTATTTTTCCCGCGGGACGGGACCATAGATGCAACACAGTGACCTGTTGAGTATTGTCACAGATTACACATACACATAATGTAAGGGTATGTGCATGCTGAATAAAATCGATACACTAGATATTATAATTAAATACCCATAAGCATTTTAATACCTACTTACTTATTGAAATGAATAAAATAAATCGTGATTAACATATTTAGCTACTACTAGAGTCATCTATTGAGAGTCTTGTAATTGCAGCATGAACTCTGACATAGTCGCACAGCGCACTGACCTCTATTAATCCTGTAGTGTACTGTAATAAATGGTACTGGACTGCCATAGATGCCTTTGTGATAATAATGTAATAGATGGCACCTCAAGGTGTAGGTATTTCAACAATCAAGGGTTTTTAATAATGAACTCGCCACACTTCCACTTTAGGAAACTTATTTTTTACGTTTACAAATATTACAAGTATTAGGTACCTACTTACTATTGCTATTGTTAATATCTAGTCTTTAAGTTATTAATTTGCCGTGCCAAGGTTGCCGTGGTAGCGGCCGCCACACCGGGGCAGTGGAGCGAGATTAGCACACAGTCCCGGCACCAATGCTGTAGGCGTCGACACCGTGTGGTTTTGGTGGGTTCAAGTCCCACATACCTGTTCGGCTTCCCGTGGCCGGATGGACGAGACGAAGGTCTTTCCACACGTTAAAAAAAGGTCTAACTATCAAAATATCCGCAACATATCCGGATATCCGAATTATCCGGATATCCATCGACAATATTATCCAGATAACAGTCATGTTGTTATCTGTAATATTTGTATAATTCCACAAGAAAAAATATTTTGTTGGGTCTCCAAAAACTCCGGTTATTAACTCTTCATTATGATTAAATGGGGCAAAGATGAAACTCACTGGAATTTAAGTCTAGAAGTGAATATGGCAGGTGAACCATTAATTCAAACCCTGCCTCTTAAATAGCAGCAAGGGCCACTTCAGACGACGGAGGGCGCATTATAGTGGTGAAAAATAATACAATATCGCAATTTTCCACGTTTTTTTTTTAAATTTTCTGCAATCTTTCCTAATTATTGATACATACTGAGGATGAGTATCTGAGTATCTTTAAGCAGGACGCGTTAGTAAATATTTATCTGAAATTGAATGATTGATATTGTACTTTATCTGAAGTACACTAAAAAATGATCGATTGTTATTTTGCTCTCATGAATGTTGCTTACCTACTAGTACCTAGTCAACTGTTCATTCTTCATGTAAACAACAAATTGGACCATAAAATATTGTTGATGAATCAGGGCCCCATTTAGAGCCAGCGGAGGACACTATTATATAACTACAATTGGTATCGAGTGTATTTTAATAAAATATGAACGGGTAACTGTACAGACAACTGAACACGTTGAAGTATGATTAATTAATTGCGTCATGCGTGCTGAATTGGCGCAAACTTTGTGTATGTGGATATAAAATGATTTTATTATGAAACAAATTGTGAAACTGTAAAAATGAAATGAAGTTTAAAGTAAGTAATATAGTAATATAACAGCGTCAAAAAATACTTTTGTAAGGCTGTGGTAATACCTAAGGGTAATACATACAACTAAGTGAAATAAGCACACAAAACGAATAGATACGATAAATAAAGCATTGTATAGGTACCTATATATGGCTTGGCCCAGACCACTACCTACTGTCCGTAGCACGAAAACACGGAAAACAAAGACAGGACGAATACGCTCAAGAATTTTTACCATTTGCGGTAACCCATCCGACTACAGACTGCGCCCACTGTTTCTTTCGCGACACAAGCCGTCGACGCCGGGCTATGAGCGCTTCATATTCATATTCTGATAGTGAATTGGGGTAATTTATAGTAATTATATTTCGTTTATGATAATCACCGAACGTGAGGCGCAGTTACTGAGTAGAAATACGTAGGTAGTAGGTACGTATATGGGTCAGTCAGTAGTGAATTATGGCGCTCAGTACCTACACAATAGCAAGCCATGATTGTCCTATTTAGGGGCTTCAGTCCAGTCCCGGATCAAGAGGAGTTTAGGCCAATTATTCTGAAGTATGGGTTCAAAAACTCAGCTTTGCTTTTGTTTGATAATCTAACTTCAAAACACACACTTTTATGATATACATATGTTATTTTATACGAAATTGTGTTAAACATTGAATGTTTCGTGAATGTCGGAAATCTGAATACATATTACGTATTTTATCAATAAGCAAATCCGATTAAACTACAAAATGATTCATTTCTAAACGAAACGTGTCCCAAATTTGAACTTGAATCGTCCGTGCGCAAATTCAATCACCACTCCTACGACTAGGATTTGGGAAGTCTCCACAGCGACACTTTCAAAACTGTACACGAGGACACGAAATAACGTTTGATCAACATCGCGGAACTACCCCGACTTCGAGACTTCTCAGAAAAACATTACGAGATGTAGTTATATCGTTCAATCTAAAACTAATTTTAGTAGAATCAAAATTTATGTAACATAAATCCTAACATTTATAATTTTGGGATGGAAGGGTGTTCTATCTATCTTCAGTTCAATCGTGCACTCCCCTGCTTGTGGTGGTGATATGGTGTCAGGTCCGGTTGTTGGAGGTCGCCCAGTTGTACCACCCAGTTTTATCGAGATGGTACTCGTGAACGATGGTAAGGTGTTTACCTGCCTGGCCGTCTACCTAAGTCTGTGTCTTCTTTTAAAATCAAGCTCGAAATGGTTTCGGTCACATTGGTGTAAACCCTCGTTTATTTCTACGCCGGCAACGCATCGGTGGTGTTTTAGGTGTTGCTATTTTCATAAAAGAATCGTGTCGTTAATTAACAAATAAGGAAAAGTAGATACTCACAAGTTATACATGGATGGTCCTCGATCCCTGAAGACGTTGTGTCGGTCATTGCGTTGCGAATTGTAAACTATATCCTTTTTCTTATTGTGTTTTCTCGATGGTAGCCATATGATACCGAAGGACGTTGATTTGCTGCTTTTGGGGCTCGCGTAGGAGTATGGCGCGGTGGGCTTACTGGATGTGCTGGGGCTTCCAAACGTACTCTTGCTTTGGACTGGTGCGGCAGGTTTACTGGGCACTTTAGTCGGGTTTACGGTGGCGGTGATTTTTCCTGTCTTGGCCGTCGTTGCACTATTTTTTCCTGCCCCATATTTTGCACCGGGACCGCCGCCCGGCTTCTTCACAATAGGTGCCAGGATGATCTTTGACAAAACGTAATATTGGATAGTTATTTTAGTCGTTTTTAATAACAGTAAACTTTTTATAAAATATTATAATTATGAACTACTGTACTGGATGGAAAAGCGTACACTGACTGACTTTTGATTTCTGAATGCAAGAGAACCATACTTGTCATCAATCAAATAGACATTATCGTTTATTCAGTTTTTATGGATTTAAGATAGCGACGAGCATTCAGCATCATCATTCCGCTGCCACCCACGACAACTGTGACCGACCTAGAACAAGACTCATATCGGGACTAGGATGGTTAGTCCATTTAGCAGAGTTATTATTGCAAGTAGGTTATTATTATAAGAATGTTAGTAGGCCAGTTCATTAATAGATACGAGGAATGTGGCATGTGGTAATAGTTCAGTTAGAAGATAGGAAGGAAGAGTCTCGTTCTAAATCGTCGCAGATGTGTTGGTACGCTTGAAGATTAAAATGGTTGCCTCTAAAAAGTGTAACCGAATCCAAATATTTCCAACCAGAACACAATTCTGTACTGTTAAATGAATTATTAAACGGTAGAAATGTTAACTAGATACCCTGGGACCACCCGGCTTCTTCGCAACTGGTGCCAGGACGATCTTTGACTAAACGTAGTATTTTACCAATATTAGTCTTGCATCTATTTGGGATGTAAGTGCACTAAGAAATATTTATTCCGTTCGTTTTTAATAAATTCTAAAATATAAAAACACGAAGATAAGTACTGGATTGAAAAGCGTTTACTAATATTTATACTACTACACTGACTGTCTAACGTTGATTTCTAAACGCAGGAGAACAAATATTTCTCATCAATCAAATAGACATTATCGTTTATTTCCGTATTGAAGTTCAGATTTTAGGATACATTCAACTATCTTTTAGTGTTCCGTACAGTATTTACCTATGATGTACTAATAACGCACAAGTTGCCATGCACTTAATTCCGCTTTGAATATGAAACGTGTGGCAGCGAAGTCATTGCATTACGATAATGCGCAGCTCATATTATGTTATCGCTTGTCGCGTATGTGTGAAAACCTGCAATAAGGTATTATTGACAACTGTTCACCAAACTTGCCTAAAAGGTGCGTGAACTCTTCCAATGCGCACTTGGCTGGCATGGTGGGTATTGACAGGAGAGTTCAGGAGACCCGACTCCTGCAGTGCGGCAGTTATGGGTTTTATAAATTGCATCGTATCAATAGACTATCTTGCCATTTTATCAAATTCTCCATAGAGTCACGTGCCTCGTGTTTACTAGAGAGTAGAGAGTAGAGACCCCTGTCAGTCCTTGGATTACGCACATGACATTATCGCAGCCTATTAAATATGTGGCATTATTATGTTTTTAAATTTTAACATGACATGAATGACGAAACTGTGTATAATAATTTAATTTAATAATTTATTATTACCACATTATTTTTCCCTAGAGAAAGAGAAAAAAAAAGTTAAACTGTTGTTTTATAATATTGGTAATAAATTAAGCACATAAATTATTGATATCGATTTTGTAGAAAAACCTGCATCGGAATTGTGTTTTAGTATTAATATATGATACCTACATCATCCAACATCGATGGCAATGGCATGACAAAATATGTTACATAGTTTCATATCTCTTGATATCTAGGTACATAATCTATCTGTAACGTTTAGGCATCGAGTAATCTGCAATGAGGCCAATTATCTTTAAAAAAACTTTCGAACTTTTAGGCTTCATGATTTAATTGTGAAAATGTTCATTTATATAGTAAAGTATGTACGCTAGTCTAAGTTGTGTTGTGTTTGTCTAAGTAAGTATTACTAATATTATTGTTCAATTATTGTAAACGAAATTGTTATTAACGAATAAAGCTCGGAAAATCAATATTTATTACCATATATAAACAAAACCAATTTCATAATATATTGAACTTCGAAACAACCAAAGTCTGCCCTACCTGGATTCAAATACTGATCAGAAAATAATTCAAAATAATAAAGTTTGATCGTTTGATTTTGAATATCAAATAGGTTGGTACTTTTACTGGCCTGGATATACCTAAAAACGACGGAACTGAACCAAATTTGAAGCCGATAATGAAGATGAATATATTAAACCATGTCTGGTTTGGTATGTTTCGTAACTTTAGAAAACGGTTGTTTAGTCACTTTACAAAACAATCGTACTTACATGGAGTACATTGGTCTTCCAAGGTTACATTTACGCTAAATATGTAGAAGACTTTACTGCACTGTATGAATTTAGATTTTCCTTAGCATAGTCATAATCCAATAGCTATAAGTTATAGTTTTAAAATCTACTAAAATACGTTCTATTTTCTCTCTCTCTCTCTCTCTCAGTAAATAGTTTCGCTTTGATGGCCATACGACCTGGAAGAAAACGGCGGACATCCACTGGATTCAGAAGACTCAGGACCGGTCAGAGTTGCGCAAGTTATTGGAGGCCTATGTCCAGCAGTGGGCATGTACTTGACCACAAATACTACCTGAGAGGAGTGGAGATGTAGGCTTAAGTTGTAGAGCGCCTTATCACTTGACTTGAAGATTATATTGCAGGAGATATTTTAGTTTAGGACATTTTATATAAAAAAACGAGGATCATATATCAATGCGGTTACTTTTTTATTGTAGAACATAAGTACGTTGACGACTGTGTATATTAAATTAAGCTGCTTTTGTGAAGTTTTGTTTTTTGATGAATGCATTAAAATGTAGTCAAAAGATATTGTCAAAGTTCCTTAAAATCGGATGTAGGATAGTAAGCCGGAGAATTCTGTATTCTGAGACCAAATAAATATGATCTACCATTATAAGTATCATTGGCGTCAACTATAAATGGAACCTCATGGTGCCCGCCTACTTCTATTCAACGTAATAAAAACCTTAAATAACCAGCGATTACAGGCACAGGAAATACGATCATAATAAGCAATTGTTAGTAGTGCCATACCGTAATTGAGGATAAGGATCCTTAATATTTTTTTAGCTGATACACGTTTTATTATTGATCTACTATTGATCATCGCTTCGATTCAGGAATTCTAAGCCTAATACTAATTTTAGGTAGCAATCAAACTTTTAATAAATAAAAAATCATGTGTAGGTACTCCATTTCATACAGGTACAAAAGATGGTGTTCGTCCGGATTACCTACTAAAAATTTAAAAAATATTTGTCTTACGTCATAACTCATCATCAATGCGATGACGATTGATTGGTCAAAAAGGAAGAGGAATATGTACTACAAATCCCCAACCTCATTGCATGAAACACAGTCAAGAAGTCGAAATGTGCTCATATATCAGTGTATAATCTATGATGTGATCATTTTCGATAATATTCTCTAAGGTGCTAGATGCTGTTTCGTATGCGGTGTAAGTATGCTTGCATACGTACCGTCATTGTGAACAAGTGGGACGATCAGCGTGATGCACATATTACATGAGGCTTGACTAACGAAAGTATGCATATTTAACGGGAAGGTGATCGTTGAAAGAAATCCACGAAAGACTAAGAAAATAATACTCTTTTAGTTGAAGATAATTCTGCGGTTGAATCGGATTTCGTAGCTGCAACTGATGTTGTTTTTCTAAGGACAATCCTATAAATATTATAAATGCGAAAGTTTGTATGGATGTATGAATGTTTGTTACTCTTCCCGCAAAAACTACCAAATGTATTTTGCTGAAACTTTACAATAATATAGCTTACAGATCAGAATAACTCATAGGCTATAATTTGTAAAGATACATATAAGTAGTGTGAATTATCCAAAATATATAACTAAATCTTTGCAAACCGAAGGAATAAGTTTCCCAAAACGAAGCGAGGGCGGGTCGCTAGTTAGTTATAATTTTATAGACAATAAGCTGACCGGCAGAAGTTGTCCTGTAACATATAGGATTAATATTAATAGGATAGGATAGGATAAAAAAAGAATGGACAATGATTTATAGAGAGCTGTCAGTAAGGAAGGGCCCTCTGTCAGTGTAGTCTCTTGAAAAGAACTACACAATGCTAAATATATTTCAGTTGTAACGACCGGGAAAAATTACAGTTTGCGATAATAGATGTAGAATACATCTCAGCTTGAGATGATAACAAGGTACATGATATTATTATTGTTACAAGGTACATAATTATATTACGTAGTATCCAGATATTCATATAACTATATAGTTACTATATCGATAACTAGACATAATTATGTAGATATTTTCGTTTCTATGTCCGTACTTAGAAATCCATAGTTTGGATATTATTAGCCCGCTATAGTTTTGTAATACGTGCGATGCAATTTAACTTGCATAATATAACTTTTAACATATTCTAAAAAAAATAATCATACATCGGTTATTAGCAAAATGTTTATAACATGTAAAAAGCACATTACCTAGGTATTAAAATGTTTAGTTTATTGCAGGTACAATTGCATGTATGATTTTAAAAATAAACCACAATAATACAACTACGAAAAGCTTATCATCAGATCAGATCGATTAATATTAAACTTTGATAGAAGGATATCACATGTTTACAACAAAACGGCACTAGTAAGGATAACTTGTTGCAAGTAGTCAATCGATCTTAGTCAATATCTTATAGGTCAAACGTTAAGGGCATTTGATAATATTGGATGGACTCTCTCTATGATTCAGTAACTCGTACTTGTTATTATAACAAGAAGATGTCAGAAGATGTAAGTTGGTGAAAAAATCCTAAGCTGATTTCGATGACATGCAATATTAGTCGTAAGAACCTTTATTTTAAGTGGCGAAATTAATAAAAGTATACCTACTTTCACAGTCTCTCCGAGTCATATGTAAGTAAGCGAACAACTAAAGCAATATAAGTCATAATGGTCGATACATACGGTTTAGTTTACTTTGAAAGCGGTTCCTTGGTCGTCTCAGTATGGCCGAGGGTTAACCAACACGTATTAGTTACAACAATGGCAACTTTCGAACACGTCTGCTCGTGTTCACGGCGGTCGAAAACTGAGTAAACTGAGTTGAGTTCATTTCACACACGCAAGATTCACACGAGCACGACTATAGGTACATGACCAGCTTGCAATTGCTTACGTCACTGTCAAACTGGCCCTAATGACCATAACAGAAAAGGTTCACATTTTTTCATCGTTATTGTGAATATCGTGATGGGTTAATTCATAAATTTCCTCATAAGTGTGTAGCACCATATGTCACGGCTAAACAAAGTTCTTAATAAGTTTTCTTTTTTTGTGAAGTCGTGATGGTTTCGAGTTACTTAAGCCACGCAGCTATTATGTGTAATACAATATCAGTCTCCTTGATTTACAATGTTATGCAGGTGTTGCATCACAAATTGTAACTAATTTATTATGTACCGTCTCAATGTGTAATAAAATTACATATTATCATTATAATAAAAAAAAAATTAAAAGCCCCAACATGTACATCGTAGACCCCACTGCTCGTCGGTATTTCGTCACGTAAGAATTAAATTATCATTTTACCAATATTATTAATCATTCTGATACTAGGTAACTATTGCTGCAATTATTGTCTTTCCATGAAGCCTTCCCAGTGACCTCCCACCCTCAGTTAGTAACTAGTAACTGTATAAGTAAACAGTTTAGTTAGTCTCCTAACGAATCGTCATGTTCGGGCTGGGGCTCGAAAGCCAATACTCGTACATAACATTTCTCTTTTCTCTTGTCTGGCAACGCGTGGGTGATGGGTGGTGCCCTTTGATTCAAAAGCATCACCCACGCCTTTCACTATCGCCATCATTAAAGGCTTTGATGATGCTACTGTTCGTGGGTGACGGCGACTTCAGACGACCAAGACAAGAGAAGTGCATCAAAAATAATATTCCAATACCAGAGAACAAAGGAACTCTGCAATAAAAGTATTAAATAACGCTTACCTTACACACTAATGACCCCGTTTTACGGTTCCCTGTGTCGCGGACGTCTGCAACACAAATGCTTCGTGAGATTTCACAAAAATATCCGCGACCCAGAACAACTATTTATCTGCTACATAAGATATAGTATAGGTTTACACACTCATAGCTCATAGTCCCACAATATTATTCCCTGTATCGTGGTTGTCATGTACGACGCATAAAAATAAGAACACATACGCAGAAAGACAATTTAAATTTAAACTGACTTTAATTGATATGTCTGCCCAAGTCTGGAATTGAACTGCGGGACCCTCGCTTCGCAGTCAGGGCCAATCCTCTAACCACTATGAAATATGTTATATACCAATTAATTAGTCATAACAAACAGACTAATCGTTTGTAAATGTTATCTTCCTTTTAAGTCGAGTGTTCTTATGAGACTATAACCTTATTAAGCTAAAATATTCGATTACATTGTTCAACTGCTTCCTGCAGACAATTTTGCTACCGTACAATATGGTATAAAGCCAGGTTCCAGTAACATCGCCGTGATACCTGTCTGGCATCTAGCTTTATCTAGCGTATTAAAAACGGGTTGAACTGACTGGATGGGAACAAACAGGTAAACAGGTAGGTAAATATTACAAGCAGGCTTGTTGGTGGTAGTAACGGGAACTGTGTATTGTATAGATTTTAATGTTTGTTATACCAAATTGATAATTTTTGATAATATATCTTTACCACAGAATATGGGGCAACCACGACTCAGTAGGCACGCCCCGTAGGCGCATTTGCCCCATTCAAAACCACAGGTATAAGCATTGAGTGACCGCTTACACCACTACATTCAATTAGTTGATGTCAGTTCCGAATGTATCATGACTGCCAAGTAATTAAAATTATAGTATTACTAACTGACCCTGCGAACGTTGTTTCGTATTTAAAAATACAAAGAGCGCGATTTAAATTTGAGGGGTGGGGCTAGAAAAGTGAAAATTTGGGATTATGTGTATTTTTTAAGCCACACCATAAAAATATCCAAAAAAAATTTGACCAAAAAATTAAAAAAAGAATCTAGGGTGGACAACCTTTAACATTTAATGAAAAATAGATGTTGGCCGATTCTCAGACCTACTAGATATGCACACAAAATTTCTTGAGACTCGGTCGAGCCGTTTCGGAGGAGTATGGTAACTAACATTGTGACACGAGTCGGGCACCGTGACGGGCACCAGTACTGCCCCGGGTGAACTCTAGGCTCCTGTTTTCTGAAGTTTTTCTTTATTGAAAGTTCAGTATAATCTACACTCCTACAAATAGAGCTTCGAGTTTTCTATAGCCATCGGGATCCAAACGTTGGTGCGCCAAATGCGATACCTGCTTTGAAACACCACCAGCACCACGCACGTACCATGCAGGAATTCAATAGGTATTTAAGATAATAATTCGGTCATTGAGCAATATAATTTTCAGCATATCATGTACATTTAATTCGGATATTTTAAACTTATTTAAGCGCATATCTGTAAATTAACTCGTCGATTTACAAATTCAAATGAATTCTTTAATCATAATTTAATGAAACGCAGATGTGGTGAATTATACCTTAATACAAGAGAGAAATTGCAATTTGCTTCGGCCGGTGCAACAGTAGCGATACATTTTTTTAATTTATCGTGCCTTGGTTGTTGTTTTGTGTTTTTGTTCGTGTATTTGTCTTAGTTTTGTTGGCTCTCCCTTTCTCTCTCCTGTTCATATTTATTTTCGTATTCGGTTTTTGAGAAATTAATACGTCAAACAGGCACTTTGCTATTAAGCGTATAAAATATCAATATATCAAATAATAATATGTACTTGTGTAGGCGGCAGAGAATTTTACAAGCCTGGCTAGGTTCTACTTCTGTAGTCAACAGTAAATTGTTCTGAACGGGTTCTCTACTTCATCTTGGTCGCCAATGCGTCTGTGATGCCTTTGGTGACACGTGTTAATGGGTGGAGGTGATCACATACCATTGGATGGCACGTCTGTATTTATCTGCCGTTTATAAAAAAAAAAATCTTAACAAAAATTTGTAAACAAGACGATTAAAATAACAATACATTTTTGATTTCATTTATTTATTTCTTAAAATAATTCATAGACGTTACAATTATAAGAACTAAGCTATGGATACAAAAAATACCATAAAGTAATCAGTCATATCGAACACTCACAGAACTTAAAGTAATTACTTACCCTAACTAATCAAATAACTATTCTTATCCTTATTGAGATGCACAATTTTCTTTTAAACTGTGGATAAACAGTAATCGTTAATGGGTAATACCAGTACATACCTACAATACAGTTATGAAATTGGATATAGGCAACAGACACAAATAACACTTGCTACAAAGCTTTTTTTTATAACTCACATCATATTCAAAAAATTAACCCCAAATGATCATGCCGACATGAATGAATACTACCCATTAACCATTTATTTGCCCCAAATGTGGTCAGCCCCTACCAATATCACCTGAAATGTATAAAATTGTGTTAACTACTCAGATTTCGCTTCTCAATTCCACGCTTTTCAGTCATAGGCATAAATTATATAGAGATAATCGTAAGTATGTATAGTAAAACTACCTAAGCCTTTGATCGTTTTTTCAGCACCATGTATTATTGAGTGTTATGGCACCTAAGTAAAATCACAAACCATTAAATAATATTGTTAGGTTATCTTGCAGTAGAAATCTATCCAAGAGAACTAAATCTGTAAACAACTAATTACATAAATCGAGTTTCGATATTGCCTGCTAAGACTGTAAGGCAGCTGAAAATATTTGGTCGCTGTATGCGTAAACCATAATCATATTAATATCCTTAAATAAACAAACGAACACTAACTTAATTTAAAAATGCAATTTCACTATAATTTGTTCATTAACTAATTTCACTTATTAATTATAGTAAACATTATTTTAACGATGCTACTTTTAGATCTTATGAAGTAATAATATAATGAATATTGATAATTAAATACCGATACATAAATCGTGTCACAAACAAACATTACGTTCATATAGGAATCGAATGATTATGAAATTAAACTTTAAAAATATTAACAGACTTATTTTCGTAGGGCTTCAAAGCTTCACTAACAAAGGGTTTGTTTGAAATTCTATTCCAGGGTTTAAGTAGTGGTTAATTTTTGTAACCTTATATAATTATTAATACTATGATGTAGTCAGCAAAACATTGTGTGATTCGTACCAATTTATGGGACAATGTAACACTCAATTGATTGGAATTGTTTTGGAACGTTATAAACTTGATTTTTTATTCTTACATTTCATTTATTTCACGGGCTCTAATTCTTTCAATTGGTTGAATGTTAAGTTCAAAGGTCAATCGCGGCGTTCAATTTAAAATTTTCCACCACACACCTACATCGCTCTGTAGTAGACCACTAGATCGTGGTCTTATTATACTAAAATTTAACGTAATCGACAAAGTAAAGCATCAGCGGGCGAGTTCACTAGTTGGATGGGTGACCCCGCTAGTGGAAAAATTTATTTGGTGCTTCGGAGGGCACGTAAAGCCGTCGGTCCCGATTGTTACGATTTCGTAGCAGTCGTTAGGCCATATCGGATGACTTGGGGCAGCATAAAATTTTCCGACTATTGAGTTGGCCACTTACCACCAATCCGCACTGAAGCAACATGGTGGAGTATCCTCTAGGCCTCCTTAGGTATAAGAGACCCGTGCTCAGTAGTGGGCCATTAATGGTTTGATGCCAAAAGGCTAATTATCGTAATAGTTTAAAAATGCTTCTAAATAGATGCTAATACGGGAATTAGATAATCTTTGGGTCGTCCATGATAAAGACCTAAGATTTCTATCTATAAGAATTATATGAAATAATGTTAACACATTTTAATATCCTAATACTAGATCTATTTCTAAATCTTATCAATTTTACCAACCTCACCTGTCAAACATATCTATGTTGAATGTTGAACAGCTTGTTTACTTTAGAATCCATCAGATGAAAAACGCGTACCTACGTTACGGTACGCGTATGGTTAATTATGACAAAATAATAAAATAATAGAATAGAAGATCTTTATGTCACTGTGTAATCAGCAGCGATTTTGTGCTACACGGACTCTACAGTAACTCAATTAGATGCACGGAAAAGAAATGCACAGAAAAGTCCGAGCATTTTTTAACTTAATTAATGATTTATCAGATGTAGGTCGATCGCGCATTGCATTACAAGATAATTATTTTCTAACAATATTATTCCTTGTTAGACACTAGATATAATAAAAAGGCGGCACACTACCAGACGCAACCAGATCTATATACGATGAGGTTAGTGTAAAATCAATAGAAGCTTACTTACTGCGAAGGCGTATCCCTTATATCCTGAGATCGAATCGAAACCACAAGAGATGCACGTCCCGCGATGCATCGCGTCGTGATCTCCTCTTTATAGGATGTATTACTTAAATCCCTATTCGCAATCGTTGATCGATCAGTTGGTCTGTATGCAACTTCGTAACGACTTGAGCGACAATGTCTGCTAGATCAGTTAGTATTTAGTATACTGTATAAGTTCCATATGCGAACGGTTAGTATATTACAAGCGCCAAGAAAGAGTACAAGGAAAAATATACTTTAATGTATAACTTAACATAATCGCTTGTCCGGAAGAATACAGTATTATGTCAAAATTTGGCACTAACTGACTTAATGATACAGTTCGAATAAAAAAAGTACGTTCTACCTTTTGAATGAGGTCGAAAATCGTTTGCTCCCTGAATAAGCAAATTACGAAAGTTGTGTCAATATCCCTCTCGTAAGAAAGTACCACAATATTTGTAGTTAAAAGCTTTAATCGCTTCTCCTGAAAAAGTAAGTTTTTAGAGTTAATACAGTATTCTTGCGGGCAAGCGATTATGTACTTACAAATAGTAATAGAAGAAATATAGGTACACATTTGATTTAGTACAATCATGTTCTTTTTCCTATTCATGTATTACATGACTGTCAGAGTTGAACAGTAACTAGGGTCCTTGGTCTCGATAGGCTTTCAAATCACTAATTCTATCGTTATTGCTGATGGTTGCTAAAACAATTATTCTACAACGAAATTGTCGTAATATTTTATCCTACTTTTGTTAGTTTAATCATAATTACTATAATACTTTAATACGTACGCTAAGCTTATGGTACTGAGAAATAAATTGCACTAATCGCTATGAATGTACGACGTTCAAAATTATTCAGTCAAACATAAATTATTTATTCTTACTTGCCAAATGTTTAGGAATTATGGCAAGTATAGATTTTTGACAGATATAAGACCGCTACTCGGGGTCACTGTGCTACCATTGCACCCAGTTTAATCCCAACGGTACTCATCCATGGCGTCAGAGTGGTATACCCACCGAGTTAGCTACCAACTTTGCAAAATCCACCGTGAATATTTTCGAAGTGTCAACTGTGTCAACGCAGTATAGTCAGTACTATGGGTGATTGATTCACTTTAATGTAAAGCTGACATTAACAATCCACCTGAAACAAAAGTAAAACAATAGAGTTCTATGACTACAGTTGTATTTACGTAAATATCCAGTACTATTACTGATTCTAGTTTGTTTGCGTGGTTAAAGTGAATTTCTATAGAGAAAGAGTAACTTACTAGAACTTTATGCGGTATTTTAATTAAACAATTTTGTCACCATTGCGGACATTATCCTGATATATTGCTACAGGTCTACAGGAGTACCTACTGCACAAGAAAATATATGGGTTCGTTGAAACCAAAGAGAGGAATTTACGCTACTATTTTTGTACACGCTTTATTTAAACGTGCTACAAAGTTCGAAATCAATTACATTGTTAAATAATACGAAATTCTAACAATTTGGTATAATGTATGTCAAAATAAAATTTAAGGAGCCCATAACATTCTGTGGTTAAGCTAATATAAAAACATGTAATCAACTAACTATGGATGTATGAAAGGCAGTAAATGTGTTCATTGTTCATTGGAATGAACATTTTTACCGATGTCGATTAATCCCATTTGGGGAAATCAAAGCTTTGCGAGGCTTTGATATTTGAAATACATTTCACTCATGCATTTGAAACATAAAACGTAAATTTTGCTATTCTAACACACGCCGCAATGTAGGTATTACATTATATATTTCATGAAGGATTTTATAAATTTAATGGGTCTCAAACAAGTAGCTGAGTCATCTGATGGTACGCGGTCAACGTGAGGTCACTAGACGTAAGGTATCACCGATGCGTTGTCGACCAAGAACGAAGAAGGAAAAAGTTCTTAAGGGTGCCAGATTACGACGGGCCGTTCGGCAACTGATGCGAGCCAACGTGGCTCCACGGAAACCCAATATTTGATATGAAATAAAAAAGAGAATATGCAACTGAGAGTAAAAAACAGTTCACAAGGCATTTCAGAAGTATTGCAAAGGGGAGCCGTATTCAATGAGGAAGAAGCTTTGTTTGAGTTCGCTATGCATTTTAACAGAATGAGTTTTATGGAATTTGTAAACGTTACCACACAATCATGCTGGCCTAAATAAAAAAATAATAGCATGTTGCCGTATTCTATGTTAGCTGCGTTTCATTAATAAAATATGAATTTATGTGCGACTGTAACATACTTTATGGCTCTGAAATGGAAAATATTTTTGAAGTGAAAACTTCTTTAGCATCGTTGTGATTTGAAAGTCGATGAAACGAAAAAGCGACAGTAAAACGAGATAGACACATAACTTCAAAACATTTAACCTGGGAGAAAATGTGATAGGAAGAATTATACAGGGTTTTTTATATTCGTGGTTCTCTTTAAGGTGTGTTTGTAGAGTTTTTAGAAGGTTTCACTTCTACCACGTATAAATTGCAGACATTTTCGATTAACGGTAATTAACTTTTGATTAACCAGAAAATCTATTATGTAATAATATAGTTGACTAAACGTTCATAAAGGAGAATACGTCTTTGTAAGTTTATTAGTCTATTATCTATTTTGTTTTAGTATTAGTCTATTTAGTTTTATACGTCTTTTTAAGCTTGATAAAGACCGAATTAGACCGAGACTTTTACTAAGAATTACTAACTGGACTATTACTAACAACTACTAACAGAACCATCACTAATAGTCCCTGCCCCAGTACTCATACCTACAAACTGAGGAATTAACCAAATAACGTTCTAACAACGTTTGCTCACAGGTATAACTATCTTACTCTCGATTTGAGTCTTATTCAGAGTCGGTCACGATTGTCATGAAACGCAGCGGAAGAGTGGTGCTGCATCTTAATTTGCCATCTTAAGAGGGGGTATAAAGCAAAATTGGCAATCGTAGATTCAATTTTTACAGTAGTAGATCAAGTTTCTAGAAGCTGAAGAAAAACATAGTTATACTTCATCATATTATTGAGTGAATGCAAGAAGCAAAAACGTAAAAAAATTAAATTTTCTCGATAGAAAACAATCACAAAGTTAGGTCTAATTTTCAACTGAAATCAATTTATTTTCAATATGGTGCATGTTTTTGAGTCAATATTTTAATATATTATGCTAATTAGTATCACGGAGGGATTTGTAGATCGATTTCTAAATCAAATCTATAATTTACAAATTATTTAAATAAAATACATTTATCTTTATAGCTCTAGGATTTTGACATGCTCTGTTCCATTTATCAGTACCGTTGCTCCATTGAGACGGGCGGGTGAAATTTGATTTTTTCCTAGCTTTATACCCCCTCTTAAGTTCATAAAAAACGAAAATATTAAAAATTACATAAGTTACCTATTGCCTATTGCGTTGATCGCGAATTTACGAATGCTGATGATTATTTTGAACACCGTAACAATAATCAAGTTATCATTATAGCATAGCGTGTTTGTTGGCTACAACTCTCTTCTTGAAACGTAAGGGCAGAATACGCTTCTTCTTCTTGACTCCGAGGTGCAGGAGTAGGTTCTTGGCCTCAGCAAGAGTCGCCTTGTCCGTCCCTTCCTCCACTCCCGACACAAACCCACTCTCCGGCCGTGACAGCGCTGGTGTGGTCTGCAGCAACGAAAACCACCGGTCGATCTTAGCACTCGAAGACAACTGGAAAAGCAATAATTTATTATTCAAATGGGATTTAAATGTTATTTATTGTTTATGAATCTTATATTTTAACCGTAACGCTGTATTTATTCACGTAGCACCCAATTCTCTTGCCGATAATGGGCTACACAAATCACTTCACGCTGTAATAAAGATTTATTGTTGTTGTTGTGAGTGTTACAAATTTCGAGACAGATACTAAAATCATTTGGTTTTCAATTAATGCATAATATATTTTGGCGCGCTGGGCATGACATCACTGTTTATGTGTGCCATAGACAATCGTGACACTAAGTCAACAATGCCAATAGTGTAACTGAGCATGTGCCGCTTCAGTCTCTAGGTCGTGGTGGACTGAGGGTAGCTTTGAGTGCAGAGCTCGGATGTTCGTAAGGTGCACTTGTGGTGGGGAAATACAGCCGCTGTGAAACACTGGTTTGGAGTGAATAGGATGGAGGATGCCAGTCTGGGCCGGAACACGACGAATCGTATGGCGGCACGGCTTTGCCTGATGGGTGGTAAGCCGGCAGCCGATGTTGTGGCCTACCACCGGAGTTGCTTATTTCTTTATTGTTATACACTATAATTAACATTGAATGTCCACTTGTTAATAAAGCTTTTAGGGTTTTCTACGTTTATTTTATAAATCAGTAAGCTTGATCATGACTAATGGATTTATCCGGTGGTTTAGACATTTATCTTCTTGTCTGTCTTGTGGAGATTTATTTTCAGGCGAAAATTGCTTGTGCCCTGTTATGTTGATTATATCACTGCAAATTAAATAAATAAACGCTTATATACTCATTCCCCTGTACTAGGATTCCCTGTGTCGCGGATAAACAATTATCTGACACATTAACATTTTCGGGAATCGAGGTTGGTAACTATCTCGATTGTGTGAACTTATGCCGTCCGAAGGCATTTTACATTTTAACGACTATAATGTCGTTATCGTGGTATCATTATCGTCTCATTAACGTATTTAATTGTAAAGTTATCGTTTTAACGTATTCAGTAGATTGAACATTATTATGTTATAAGCAATTATAGGTAAACGTAAACCACGTTATTGACAAGTGACAAGACCTCACGGAAAGTGCTAGTATGTAATGCTTTTGAAAGGAAAAAATCATAGGTCGTCTTTCCCAAACTGTGTGTCATTAGTCACATTAGTCACGACTGACTGGTCGAGAAAAGGATTTTAGGTGGGTTGATATTATTGGCTGATAATAATTACCGAGTGGCAGTCAGTTGAGCACACCTAATGTGCAAGGTAATAAAGAGCATTATCGTTTAACTGTCGACTAAAGTGGTCGTGACAAAGATCGCTATTATAAATACAACGTCAGGACGGTCTGATATGTATTTTCAATATTCGTTTATTGCTTTTCTTCTTTTGTTTATCTCAGCTTTTATTTGTACTATTTTGGTACACAGTAAAGAATAATATTCTTTTAATATACAATATTGTAGATATTATTGTGATTGACAAAAATAAGAAAACAGTAGCAAAATAATTCTGTTATTCTTTTGTCATTAAGAATGCGATGACTCACTACAGGACACGGGTTTGCCCTTATACCTGTGAAGGCCTAGAGCATAATCGTCCACGCTGCTCCATTGGAGGGGTTAGAGACCAGTGTCGGAATAGCTCAACGACTGCCATCTTAGGACAACAATCGGGGCCGACGGCTTTACATGACCCCGAAGCACGGAAACGTGCAAGAAAATTTTGCCACTAAAAGGCACGCAATACATCCATCTACCGACCGCGCCCGACGTTGTCTTGAGATCGACGTTAGCCCCTTTGATACGAGCACTTCGTAATAAAATTTGATAATATAACAACTGGGCTAGCGACTCCTAAATCTAGACATATAAGTATTAATGAAGATATCGATATAATATCTTAACATTAATACCGTTTCAAATTGATATTCCTATATTCGCGAGCATAATACGGATTAGCCCACTACAGCCACTACTGAGCACGGATGTCTTCTAATCATTGATGAAGCCTATAGCATGTTTCACCACGTTGCACTAGTGCGGAGTAGGGAGCATAATATAATTTATTAAATGACTTTGTTCGTTTATATTGAAAGTTTATATTTAAAAGTACCTAAGTAGTAGGCCAGAAGCAGGTTAGTAAACACTGTTCTGACTGAATATCAAGAAAACGACGACTTACTACAAGTACAATAGTCACATCACGTCAAAAGGGAACCGAAATGATACAACATTAGACATCACAATCTATTTTATTGTTGCTCGACCTATCCATTTGTGTTTGCTTTGCTCAACTATGACATACATGATTAAAATTGAATACAACATCTATTGAAACAACAATTATGTATCTATTATGATTAAACCGACATAAACACAGCATTTTCATGTTTAGAGCCATAGTACAAAATTTCTCTAGTTCCCTGATTTTGGCATCCTCGTCATTATTGGATCTCAAGATGGTTTGATTTACGAAGACGCGCCTCACGGAGTCAAACAACCGTTCAACTATCCATCCATTCATAATCTGGATAAATTAGTAGATAAAGTAATAACACCTAACACTGTAATGTGGTAATGTTGTGACATTTTGACAGTTGCCAGGCATTTGACTTGTCGATTATGGATGGATAAGAAATTGGCAACGGCCGGATGTCGAGTAATATTATGACTGTGTTCTATTATTTTTCTCAACCATGACAGTAGAAGGTTAATTGCCATTCCTGAGTAGTAATTTTGATGATTTTCAATTCTCATTTGAACTTTAGGACGACTCTTTGTAAATCTAACCATGAGTATAATATATTAAAATTCCAGTTAATTACACATACATATGTACATTTTTGAAGTTATTATTGTAGTATTACAATGTATTGTCACTAAATATAATGGGGTTATTACATTCGTCCTTTTCTTATTCAATTAAAAATGTACCTACACTTGATTGCAATCCCATCTGATGGTAAGTGGCGATGTATTATTGGGTGGTAGACTTCACTAACCTAGAAGAAGCCCATTCGCTCTTGATATTATTAACAGCAATCAAAGGTAGGTTTGTTGACAAACATAACATCAACGATCCGTTTTTTATTAACCGCTAACTTTGTGATAGGGCTCTTAACAGTACAAGCTTCTGTAATCTACTGACATCAAGTTTACTTAAAACATTGTAAGTAATCTAAGTAAGTATGGAAGTACATCGTTATCATATTTTAATGGTGGTATTTAGTGAAGGATCATTTCTACGACACAGGCTGCATCGTCAGTAACATTGTTTAGGCTGAAACTATCAAATATGATATTATATAAACATATCTCTGAAATTACAGATTTTCCATTGATGATGAAGATTAAATTTGATAACAAATTAGGCTTGATGTAAGATTTTGAAGAATGTTCCTTTACAAAAAATCGCTAAAGAAAATCACTACACCTGGAATATGAAAAATATAAAATGGATAAGACTCTGTGTAGATAGACCGAAAATACACAAGGTATTGATCGATAAACATAACAATAACAAAAAAAGTAGAAATATATTAAAAATTAAAAAAAAACATTAAACCGCAGATGCTCAGTAAATACCATCATTTACAAATTTGATAACAGCTGAAAAGGTGATAGAGGAAGGTGGGACAATAGGTACATTCTTTTGATAGAGATATTGGAAGATCTCATGTAATGTCAATATACATAGTTGAAAATAAAGATTCAAGGTACAGTTGTAGACAAGAGCCTTACAGTCCTCAATTTTGTTCTACATATTAAAATTCACTGTTCATGACGAAAAAGATAAATCCCCTCGCCAGTCTAAATAAATAACGGAGTCTTTAATATGTCAATTATTTTAAAAGATTTTATTAAGTTTCACCGTGTGTTTAATTAAATTTCACACTTCGCAGAGTTACACTGAAATGAAGGTTAGTATGCACATGTAAATTTTAATGCATAATTAAGATACAATGATGTTATAATACCATACAGCTGGACTGATGATAAAGTCGAAACGTCGACTGAGACGATATAATAATCCTCCCATATTAAGTTTCTCTCTGACTCTGACGTCTGAAAACTGAGCATGGTTTAATTTCTTAAATTTGATGAACAGTTTTATTCGTCGTAATAGTAGACAAATCGAAAGACTGCAGAGAAAAAAACTCAGCATAAATAGTACGAGTTCCCGCCGCAGGCATCACATTTTTTATAAAACTTTTTTATTAATGATAGGGTACATAATATTAAAATAGATTATAGAAGAATTTCCGTTTTAGGCGTAACCTTTATTTAGTTTTATTGTAATTGGTTTTTGTTAACCACCGTCGATGACAGTTGAAGTCACTTAAATACAAAACTAGTAAAATAGATCTATTTTACCATCATTTATACATATCATTAAAATTAGTTTCATAAACAATCAGACAGACTCAAGTCAACTCAAGCCACGCGGCGGGATGTTAGACCAAAAGTAGGATGAGTAGAGGTCGTAGTTTCACCAAATAGGTTTAGGCAATAGTACATAATAATAAAGGTGGGTAGGTACATCAATGATAGACGGTAGGTACACATTCTAAAATCTTAATCCTATAATATTGTAAAATATTATGAATAATATAGTAGAGTGGATTGATTTTCTTTTTTGGTACATTTTGAGAACAGTTTCTAAACAATGTACATTAGTCAGCGATGACGTAAATCGAAAACTTCAGAATGTACGGATGACGTGTACATATCGATGGGTTATATCGCTAACGAAATGTACATTATCCAGGTCCCGCGAGTGTATACACTTGAATCTCTACATTTAAATGACAACAATCGACTATAATTTTCAAATCTATTCTAAAAGCGATAAGTACTATTCAGAAGCGGGAAAAGTCGAATTGACTTTACACAATGCTCACATAAATTGACTAGATTCAGCATATTGCAAGCCAAACGGTTTGTCCCGCTTAAAAATAGTATGTGTCCACACTAGGCGACATACGCGCGTTTTATAGGTATTAATAATTCGTCCACGCTTCGTTTCGGACAACCAATGCCTTTATACCCACCCAAAATAATTGCTATTCATTTTTAACAGGCATTATATAAACGTTATGTTCACCTCACATTATTCATTTTTCGTTTCATAAATTAGACAGACATTTGCTATTAAAATAATAACTACTAACATTTTGTCAGATCCTCCAAACAATTTTGTGTCTGTTACCCGATCAGTTTAGTTTCCCTGGATTAATTACAATGCCAAGTATAATCTTAATCTGTTCAGCGGTTTTCATGTGATAGTCGCATAGACAGACAATCATTCGATAAAATAACAAAATATACCTGAACTTTAAAATTTCCAAAAAACGTTCAATGTATAGCAATTACTCTCTCTATAGTGCATTATTAGGTAATTAATTGATAGCTATATTAGTAGTTACCAATTACCCCTTGAGTTTAAGAAACATTGTCCATCAAATCTTAGACTGGTATATGTAAGAGTATTCATCAGTTGGATTGGTAAGTTCGTGATATCATCATCTACAATCATGGAAATCCAGAAGACCAGAGGACAATGAAGTTCTTAGCAATCGTCTTCACGGATCACACTAGAACTGTAGCTTTAACCGAATTACACAAAACGCCCGAAGATCAGCTAGTGAGGACAGTAAAAACAGTTAAACTTTAAGATACTTTAAGTAATCTATCATATAGGGAATGATTCAAACTCGTATATAACGCGACTAACGGTCGAAATTAATAATATATCCACAATCATTATCCTAGATTTTAACCTATCTTGGATATATTCCAATTTTAAGATAGATCTTCAATCCGCGTCCCAATAAAAATATGACAAATCACTTTCTATCACATCGGATATTCTTTACTGTTCCTTTTTATTAGAACTCATGTTAGATGACACCGGTTTCTTTACAATAAAGTAGAATTTTATGTAAATATTTTCAATCTCTTTTTAGCTAGGTTTAGGTTTTGGTAATTTTGGTAATTTTAAGCTATGGTTGCAATGGAACGTTGTCATGATAACAGAATTCTGGATTTTACCATCCGTCTCCTAAATATGTCTAGTTTTAAAAGATTGAAAATTTAAACTGTGCATCGATTGTTGACAGTACTTACATCAGTCACATACTACTCGTATAATGCTTCTGAATCACTCTCTATCTGAAAGTTTACTAAGCTCGATAGACACTGAATTTTACACATAATTATATAACTTTAAAACCGTTAATACGACTAGTACCTACTGTTTAAAATGATATTTGACTGCAGGTGTTCGAGTCATTTTAATATAAATGTTAATTTTGTTTCGTGGAACGAAAGTGTCACAAGCACCCTCATTAATGTTCCAAGATCGCGATCTTTGAGGCGTTTAATTTTTAGATTTTGTCTTTTTCGTCTTTTTTATACAACTCAGACGGATTCAAAAAAGGGGCTGTCCTTTCAATATGCTCGTACCTCTAACCATTACCTATCATTGACTTCCGTATGTAGCACAGTTCTTTTTTAAACATTATTCTATGTGATGTCTCAAATATACATTTTATTAGCTTTCCAACTAATAGGGTATGTTAATTTACAATTATTAAATACATTCTAAAACTGTATAGATAATTTTAAACTTTAAATTTTGAATTTAATTGATTTTTTGCCTTGGTCCATCCCCAGGTAGCATTTTGGCACAACAAAACATTTGGCTTTATTTCATTTCGTTGAAATATATACATATTTATGTAAAATACTAAATTGGTACTATAAATTAAACACTTTATTTGACTATAATAAAAGTAACAAAATAAATGTACATTGTATGTACAGAACTAAATAGCTGTTGGTAGGTACTATCTTCATATTTGTAGGATGGAATCTTGAAGACTTATCCCTCATTGGACATACATAGTAAAGATTTTTTTTTACTACCAATTTATAACACATCACTTTTCCTTAACCCACTTATTTCCATTTTTTAAAGCTCAGATGATATTAATTACTCCGATCCTTCTAAAAACATCTTATCAAGCCACTTCATTTTATTATTACCTTTCTATGCCGCACTCAAGATATTACAATATAAAGTCAAGGTTTTAGAACCATACTCGTATAATATATACCATTTAAGTATTATAAATATATAGAAAATATGACAATAGTAGGTAATATCATATTATTTATTTATGTTGTCTTATCGTGCTAATCCTCCGTGCCCCATATTTGAATGTTCTTCGTTTCACTCTTTACGTTTCCTACCATACAATTAAGCAGTCATTATTTATTACTGACAATCTCCCAGCGTTGTCATAATTTTAATGAAGCATTCAAAATTATTCAATTTGGATGACATTGTTTTTGAAACAAGAGTTAATTTCTATCCACTCTTTGGTTCGTTAGAACATACGACCCGACTGACTGTTTAATTAAAAAAAGCTTGATTAAAATACTTCGATTTTAAATTTAAGCTCTTAAATTTTACGAAATGTAAATTGTTTACCTTACGAACCATTTACTCTTGTTTCTGTACCTGGGAGATTGTCCTCTAAAATATGAATTACCTATTCATATTTTTGGAGAATAATAAGTCAGTCGGTTTTATTTTAACTAACAAAATGAATAGATAAGATAGCATTTAAATATTGAAGTGTAGTTTTTATCGGCAAAATAAAATAGCGTCACTCTCTGGAAATCATTTATTATATCTTTTATAGTTTACCGAAATCATTAATGACCTTTAGGATCCCGTCTTGTCTCGTAAAATATCGCTTATGAAACTAAATAATAATATATTTGACTGAGATATGACTAGATATGTCAAGGGGTATAATAATAAGTGTAAAATATTTTTGGACTAGGTAACGTGATATGTAAAATAATTTATTTATAATAGATAAATAAAATTTAATTAATCAAACATTTGGTGACATGAAGTGAAGTGAGTTACGACCGATTGGAGTTTAATAATTATTCGAACACTTCACTACCAAGACAATAACTAAACCTAAATTAAATTATATGAATAATGAGATTACTTGAAAATAATCTAACATAACTTGTAAAGTTGTAATACTCGGTGAAGGTATTTACTTGGTCGTATGACGAGTCCATTGCGCTCGTATTGCCGCCATAACCTCGTTGCGGTTCGGCACCTTCTCGCTGGTAGTGCGAGTTATAGTAGTCGCCGATGCCACCGACTGTTCCGGCACGCGGAGAGTATTATCATTCGACGGTTTCGAAGTAGACGGCTGGGGTTCTTCTGGGACTTGCGAGTTGCTCTCAGACGGGCTCACCGGCACGATAAGCCTAATCCGTCCGTCGTCCCCTGTCGCGGTCAGAGTAGCGTTATGAGACAATGGCATTATGTACGGCACGCCATCTTCGGAGTTGCTGTCGGTGGACGAGTCCGAGGAGCTGTCGCTACTGCAAATCGAAGGCTCCGACTCTCCAAGGCTCATGCGCTTAGCCGCCGCGAGCAGTACTTCAGTTGAATCAAATTTGTCTCGGTACGCCTTGTGGTTGAGGAGGCTGGCCAGGTCCGAGTTGCTGTAGTGGTTCGTCAGGGGTGCAATGTTCGGGAAAGCGTTCGTGTTCTGGTAGAATTGCTTGTGCGTTGCCGGATCGGGCTCGGGGCCGTTGACGCCCATGTCGTGGAACTTGGAGATCAGGTACTCTTGGATCTCTTCGTTAGTCATTCCAGTGAAATTCAGAATGGAGCTGGGTTCGTGGGTGGTGATCGTCGGAATGTCGTTCATGGTCGTTGATGTTTTAACGTTGTTGTTTTTGGTGTTGTCGTTCTCCACGTTCTTGTTGGCCTTCGTGTTGTTGTTGTCCTCCAGCCCCTGGATGGCCTTAGTGTTGTTGTTGGTTTCGGTAGTGAAGAAGGTGATGAGGTCGTCGCTGTTGGCGTTTTGGAGATTTCCATTGGTTTGGGCGTTCTGCTTCTTTTCCTCTTTATTAGCTCCGGCATCGGCCTGCTCAGGCAGCGTTAAAAGACAATAAATATTAAAATCTCGACGTAAATTACAACATTTAAGTTTAAGCTTCTAGCGAGTAATTCATTAATTACATATAAGCAAGCCGTAAACAAGGCTCCATTGTGTTAACGTGGAGTGTGATTAAAGGATTCTCTGTAAATTAACTCTTTGTACGTAAATATTCAGCTCCAAAATTGTTACAAATCCTCTAATCATGTGCTTACTCTATTTCACGCATCATGCGCCCCTGACACAAGGTATATTACGCATGCTTGACTATCACAAGGGAATTACACATTTTTATCTAAACGAAGCGTAAACTCACACACAGCAAGACACAACATAAACTTTTAGGGTTTGTGTAATGTTTAAAAAAATACAATTTTAGAAAAAAATCCATAGTTCATTTAATGTTTTTTTACTGAGCGTATCTCGTGACACAAACACTAAAATTACAACACTGATAAAATGTAAGGGCTTCGTAACCGAAAAACAATTCTTAAAAGGTACAAAGCAGTAAATTAAAACATGTAAAAACACGAATTAATTTATTATATGTAACACAAACAAAACGAATATCCATGGCTAAATTTTAGTGAAGTCAAAAAAAAAATGTAAGTAAAAAGCAAACATGTATAAAAATAATCGCAAAATATTCAGAAGTGGTAACATAAATCTGGGTAAAACAAAATGTAAAGTTTGAAAAGAGTTGCATACGCTGAAAGGAATGTTTTCCATTCAGCGCCAACTAGCCCCATGAGGGTATAGCGAGATTGTCATCGCCTCTTTGTTGACGCTTTCACTTTACGTAAACTGTATTCAAGTTTTATCAGTGGCAACCCTAGCAAATTTTTAGTTGGCGCGAAGTTTGAAAAGTAGCACTCCTCGTCAATGTCGACGCACCGCCTTAACCCGGGGACTACAAAACCCACCGACCACACAACCCGTAGACCTAATGTTTGATTTTCCGTATTGAATACATTCTGGCGACTATTTGCAACGCCGTGATTGGCCACACGAAACGTTGGAAAGAAATAGGTTAATTTACGCTACGGGAAAGAATGAGACGGCACGATAGTTTATAATTTAATTCAGAACTTATAGGCTTATAGCCAGATGCGTTGACAGGAACATTCGCCTGTTATTAGGCGTCTATGGGCTGTGTGGTTGGTGACAAAACCTAACGCTCGTAGCGAATTCGCTCTGCGCTGCAAGCGTCAACGTAGCATTAAAAACAAGTGTATGTGCCGACTTTATGTTGCCTCGAAATTGCGCTGCAAATTGCAGCGAAATTATTTAAATTTGTACGCGATGACGACGACTTGGTGATGACGTTTGTGGCGTTAAAAATCCTTTAGCAGTAAAAGTGTCTCGTGTAAAGAGGTTTCGTGGCCCAAAACTGGGGTCGCTATTGTTGGCTACCTTACTACCTGGTGTCTGTGCCCACAGCTCCTCTCTCTAGTGGGCTTGAATTTATAAAGGCAGTATTGACAACGAATGATATTTTAATACGGTTAAAATAATAGAGTTAGTATTTTGTCGCTAAAATCGTATTTGATTGAAATGATTTTTAAATAAAAATTATCCGATTTGTTATAGAAATATTTATCAACCATTATTTATTTAGAACTCAATAAGTGAATAATGGATATTTCATCCTATATCGAGCTCATTTTCTTGTCCTAGAATTCCTGTTACAGTTAAGGTACTGTACACACAGGGTGGTACAATATATTATGAGGATTAGAGAAAAACAGAATCACATCAGGATGTTCATCAGTATACGCGTATTTATATGTATATTATACCTGATAAACTAAGTGATGTGATGTACGCATGTGGTTAGGGTATTAACCTAATAAACCCGTGAAGAGCCAGGAACTCCAAACAGTAGAGCGCTTAGTTCATGTTTTTTTTTTAATAATTCTTGTGTCCATTGAATATAGGTACTTAATGTTGCTTAGAATGCTTTTTTATGTCCAACGAAAGGTATGAAAAACACGATATAACATGACGGAAAGATTGAACGAAAAAGGTGATAAATAGCGAAGAACACGAAAGTTAGGAAGTAGGAGGATATTTAATAGACAATTTTAACATCCAATATTTGAAGACATCACATCAAATGAAACGTAGCTTTGCGTCAGACTCAGACAACAACCATGCAATTGTTATGATCCGGAGTGGAACTGATTTTAGTGCTTATATGTAGAGATAGATGGATTTTAATGGTTTTACGTGACTTATTATTTACGCATAGATTTTTCTTTAATCATATTTTTATTTAATAACTCATACAGAATGTGCTTAACGCGACATATTGGAATTTTCTAAATCCACAAGTGTTATAAAGCTTCAATGTTTTCAATAATAACTCGGAATATTTAATTTATAACAACCGCATTTTATTTAATTGCTTTCTCAGTTTCACTCAGGGATCGAGATTATGTATAAATTTAAAACGAAATAACGAGAAATGTCACAAAAAACAAGCAAGACTCATCTATATTTAGAGTTTATATATTAAGCGTTAGTATTAGATCATCATATTAATAAGGTTCTACTCCAAATGAGTCGATATACAGCCTTTACCACTGTCCTGTACACACAGTATCTATCGTATCTAAGACGGCCTCGTCTTAAGTCGTAACAATTAAATGCCACGTAACAATATTACAGTTGAATGAACTATTACTACTATTACTGCTAAGTACTAAGTAATCCACCCTCGCTTCGGTTCAGTAAAGCTGTGTCTATACTCTAGTGTAATCTAAATCTCTATGATTTTAGCGACTTGGGGTGATTCTCGAATGAATAGACTAACAAAATTCTGTTTTAGTAGAGACCAAAATCAACAAAGAAATAGACATGAATTTTTCAAAATAAAACCAATGTATAGAATTGACTGAGTACCTACTAAATGGAGGCGAGAAAATCGTGTGTGATTATCCCATGCAATCACTCACCATATACGAGTGCGTATAAAATATTGATACTCATTTATAAGCATTCTCGGTTCTCCCGTACAGTTTGCTTACATTGTTGCCCTAGGGCTGTTGGGCGGCACGATAATAAAATTGCTTCTGTTTATTTTTATTTTATGCTTAAATTTTAGAGCATGCGATGATATTTTCGTGCGACCGTTCAAATGTTGGATTCGGGTTTGTTTGTTGTTGGATTTGGCTATGCAGGCAAAATGTAATAAGTCAAAAGTAAAAAAAAAGTCATAGTCAGTAAGTTGACAAACTTTTCTCACGTGACAGAATCTCGAAACAGTTACTTTAGCTAACATCACAGATTGCCATTCTTGTCTTTTTGACACGATTGGACATGATCATGCCAACTAACAAAGAAACTCTATTGTGTCCAGTAGATGAGTCTTGTTTGTTAATGGCCGTTCTCAATAAACTATCCATCCATAATCCTCAGGTCAGTTGCATAGCAACTGTCAAAATGTCACAAAATTACGGCGTTAGTTGATTTGCCGATATTATGGATACATATATTACTGAAAACGTCCGCAAGAGATTTAAAGAGATACACACCTGTGGCAACATGGTGAGCTGTTGCGCGTTGATCGGCCGAGCGGCCTCGATCCTGTCCTCGTGGAGGTGGCCGATAAGGGCAGCAATGTGATCGATCAGCTCTCTGTTATGAACCAACAGCTGGTGGGTACGAGCCTGTAAATAAGAAAATGTATTCTAACTCATTTTGGTTTTTGTTAATCAGCAAATTCCTTGGATGCCTTTGGAGGTCTACTACTGCTGCTGCTACTCTCGCTGCAGGTTTTGTTGCTGTGTTGTGGTAACACTGACAAGCGACAGGGTACACTTATTAGCTGCGATGTTGTTTGTAACTAGTTGTATAAAGAGTATGGAAAAAAGGTTAACGTTGTTGTGTACTAGGAGCAGGGGATCTTGGGCTTAAAGGCTGAAGTACCTTTTATCCCAAATTGGCGATTTTCTTGAACGATGGTGGTAGAATACGTAATACGTACGTTATTGGAAGTCGATTAAGCGATACTGAGTGGGGCATGCATGACCCTTCGGATGCGTATTGGGAACATCTGCTAGCATTGAACGTGACTCAACGCAGGTGGATTAATACGGTTCAGTGCCAATATGACTCAGCTTATGCGTTCTTTAATGATTATATTTAATTTACTTGTATTAACCTGATTGTAATGTGTGTATATACGAAATTCTTCCAAAGTTATTTAAAAATTGTACTCTTTGTATAATTTCGTTTTGTAACATTTTAGTTCACAGCGCAGCAAAAAACAAGTCTACTTAAAAAAATCGCTAAACACTCATACCCCCTCACTAGGATTCTCTGTGGCATGGAAAACATAAATAACATATCATTAACACTTGACCTGAGAACAAATAATTATCCGCAACATAAATATCTGCCCCGGCCGGGAATCGAACCCGAGGCCTCGCTTTGCAGGCAGGTTCATTACCAACTAGGCTCCGGGGTCGTCAGTACTGCTATTGTGTCTCTGTTCTGTGGTACTACTTATTACTACATAATTATAAAATACCTTATATTACTGTAATTATTTACTACTACTTCTAAATATAGTGATCAAAGAACTATATTACTGATAAATAAAATACTTAAACATACCATAGGTAAATTAAAGAAACGCATAGTTAAAAAGTCGCCCGCTCAGCAAAATCATAATGAATGAGCGCATCGGCCACAAATTGTTATTTAAAATTTAATCATTGTGGTCCACAGTCGCAGAAACGCAAGATATACGAGTACATGTAGGTATGTCGTATAGGGTATCTAAGGTGATAAAAATATGTGCTTTATGGAGGTCTACTTTTAAAAGTAGTATCTATTGCTATTTCGGTTTGGAACTCAATTGTTTTCTTCTAGTTTTCTCAAGGGTCATTTCATGGAAAGTGGTCACCACACATCCTATCTTTCCTCTTTTTTCTAGACTAGAATTGCGTCTGTGTTAAGGTAGTAGAGATCCAATCTACAATGTACTAAATGTAACATTATAAATTATACAAATATGTAAGATACTTAAGTTCTAGTTTAGTAAGCAAGTTATAACGTTGTACTCCGAGGTGGGCGTAAACAGTAGCGACACAGTTATATACTATTGCTGCTGTTTACAATAATTAAAATTGTCAAATTGTTTTTGTTTAAATAAAAAATCTTTAATCCAGATAATGAAATTATAGTTAGTGGATGGACTGTACTTCCGTTCCGTAACATGACATCAATCCTCACCTGAGCCTCACAGCGGGCGCTTTGCTCCACGGCGAGCTGGTTCCGCGTCAGCAGCAGTTGGGCGACAGCAGCCCGGGTCTGCTGCGCTTGCTGCTCCAGCTTCTCGCGGAGCAGCTTCACCTGGTACTGCGTGCTCAGGCCAGAGGTCTCGTCTGGCAGGCTCAAGTCTATCTTGGTCACGCACTCGGGCAAGTCGGCGCTGACGGTGCTCAGGTCAGGCGGATCCGGCAAGGTGATGCTTGGTACCACGGTGTACTGAAAAGTTATATAGAAGTTACTTTTTGCTGCTAATTATCAACCTCATGTGTGTACGTTAATGAACTCTAGACTAGACGTATTGTGTTAACATTGATGATTTAAAATTTTGTATTCCGGATGTACCCCCCCGATATATTTTGGCAGTTCCCACTGTTTCCTATCCTAATTTGATGCTTCAAACAATATTAAAATAACAAATTGTAATGTTTGCATCAGTGAAATAAGTCGAACCCATATTTTTAACTACTGCATATAGTCCGCAAAGGCGCAAACAAATTGAACCGCAGACATCTATTAAGTTTTTTACCTTGGTTTTTGCAAGTTCGTTAGTGCATTGAAGCGTATTTTCCCAATTAAGGACAGTTCGTAAGACTGGGAACTTTTAAAACTGAAGCTCAAACTGGGTCATGAAGATTTTAAAATTTTAAGATAAGTTCTTTCAATTCAGTCCAGTTTTCTGTTTTTTTAACACCGTTCTCTATATTTATCAATTAGTTCTATTACTTTACTTACTAACTTAAATGTTGTGAGACAATAGAATATTGGAAACGGCTATAAGAAGTTTAAGAAGTGGTGAACAGGAAAGAAAATTCTTACCAAATGTGATTAGAAGAAATCAAAGTTGTTTATTGATTTTAAACTTTAATCATCGCGGACACTAAAGATTTTAACGGTAACGGATTTTCGCGATTAAGTATCTTGCGAGTATCCGTTTCAGTTTAATAACCTAATGATTCTTTGTTTACGTTAGAAACATGCTCTGGATTTTTAAAATCTCTTGTTCTTATTATTTTTACGATACCTATGATTAATTTAATCCACGTTTAGATTGAGGTTTCATTGTGGAAGTCAGGATTGAACTGCGTGTGACAGAGATATCTCTCTGTTGCACCCGGTGTTCGGTATCCCGAATATACCAAAAGATAAAGGTTGTTAACTGTTATAGTTTTTAAATTGCTAGCAAAGATCAGGCGTCACGTATATTCCTAAATTTAGGCTTGCCATAATTTTATTATTCCGCTCCGTTACAGTATTTTGCTGATCACAGAACCGCTGTACTGCGTATAATTAAGTATAATCTCGAAATTTTCCTACTCTCTACGATATTTTGTCATCGTCAAAAACCACGCATTAATCTCAAAATGGCGATACTGAAAATAAGGCCAGATGATTTAACCACAGTGTTTGAGTAAGCTTTATTTTGAGATCAATTTAGTAATGAACACTCATCACGTGATTTGTACACGTGCGTAAACTACGCTACTTGTATTAAACTGAACCTCTGATATAAAGTAATGCAATTAATGAGTTCCCAGAGCTCGCCGCGCTGCTAATTAATGCAACGCGTACGTTCGGCTATGAACTGAACATAATAATTAAGCTAAATATAAGCTAAACCTACGTAATATCGTTGGTTGTTGCAACCCCATTCTGCGGTTACAGGGAAGCGAAAGCCAAACAATTGTAAGAGATCGTCTTATTGAGCCAAGCGATTGCTTTGAGCGCAGTTGGTAGTTGTATGTATTATATTATGTATTATATGCATTCGTAGCGAGTAGGTATTCGCTTCGGTGACTTAAGCCTTAAGCTTAAGTGTTCACTGTTATCCATTGACATCGGTAAAGCCAAAGTCATCACGGAACCGTTATCGGCCAGAGAAGAAGCGAGAAGAAAGAAGTGGCTATCGTAATCGAAGCAGTATTATATAAATAATAAGAATTAATTTTAATAAGGATACTGGGCCTCGCATCGACTACGGATTTGTAATGACAAATGGACAGATACAGATAGATGCAGTAACACAGATACTGCCTTTGGATTACTAATACTTATAATTAATGCCTTTTGTTCGGGAAAGAGTACTTAAAAATATTGTAAAGGTTTTTATGCTTTATAATTCTCATGTTTGTTTCTGTAATGTGTTACACACGATGGACAATGTATTCAACTTTTTAGTGTCCCACAAGATTAACTATTATTAAGATTAATGTAACTGTGGATTTATCTGTGGATATTTTTTCCTTGTAAAACCATGTAATGCCGTTCTTGATGGTCATAAAACCCATGTATATGTAACATGTAAAAATTGACAAAGTCTTGCATAAAATACCTTAGTAACATAGGCTGAAAGGCAAGACTTCATGTCCATGATGTCATGATAAAACATAAAAAAATATTTATTAATAAATGTCATCCTTAATTAAATAACTCCTGACAAAGATTTAAGTTTACTTTTACATAATATCACTGATCAATTGAATCTCCGCAAGTGTTTTATTATGAATGCCGCGTTACAGAGCGAGGTCAATATTTCAACAATCGCGCTTAAAAAAACTCCGATAAAAATTATTCTACCTCTTACTCTGATTTTAATCCTAGCTCAGTCTCACTCCGTACATTCGCAAAATGAAAGTAACCAGGGACCTATTAAAATAATAGTGTCTAATGAAACGAAATTGAAATTCTAGAAATTAAAGCATTTACAATAGCGACGTCGTTATAAAATAATTCATCTTTAATTGGTTTTATATTTTGGCCAGTCACCGCGAAGTGTCTTCGTTTAAAACACTTTAGCTATATGCCCGATTTAATAATGAAAGCTTTTTGGGGCTGTTAATTATAAAAGGCATGAAATTTAAAATAAACAGAGCTTTGTAAAAGCTGCCTTTCATACGCTTGATGAGTTTTTATAGTAATTATACGGTGCTTATACCAGTAATGGACTTTTAGATAACATTAGAATGAAATAATACCACAATACGCAGTTATGAACATTATATTTATTCTTGTTTCTCTTTCTTCGCTACGGCATAACTGTCAGAACAGTGATAGGCTAAAATCTATTCAATATGCGAGATACAGGATACAGGCCATTGTCCTCAACGCTGGCCAAGTGCCATTTGGTAGACTTTACATTTTTGAGAACATAATGGTATACTCTCAGTTGTACAGGTTTTCTCACGATATTTTCTTTCACCGACGTAAGTGACAATTATTGTTTTAAAATACGCACATAGTTTTAAGTAAGAAATATAATAGTACCTACATAGTAGAAAGTAAGCATGACTGACGGTACACTTCCCAGTACTAAATCGTTACTAAACTTATGCCATTACACACATATATATGCCATTATACACTCCCAATCTCTATATGGCTTCTACCCATTAATGGATTACGGATTCCCCACTTGGGCCGGTATTGCATAAATGAGATACTTTCATGCATAGACCTGCCATCCGAATAGTACAAGTAAAAATGCATAATGCATTTTTAGCGTTTTGTCAGTAACTGGTTCAGAAGATTCGTCGTCCTAAATGTACCTACTTTTTTAGGTTTTGGTTGACGATGATATAATAAGTAATTAATGAAATGAAAATACGTTGCGTTATTTAATAGCGCTTATTTTAATTAATACTATAAATATGAAGTTTGGAGTGCTACTCAAACACGAATAAACGGTTGAACGGGTTTCAGTGAAATAAATATTTATTTTTAAATGTTTTATTTTTCTGTCCGGCATTAAATTGGTAATGTTTTTGTAACTGTGATAGCCGAATGGTTATAATGTTGTACTCTCGAACCGGGGGCATATTCTAATTCTGTACCTACGCCTATTCTATAAATCAATACGTATTAGTACCTACTAATGCCTACGCCATTAATAATGTGCTTTAATTGTCGCTTGCTTTTCGGTGAAGGAAAACATATTGAGGAAACCGGCACACCTTATTCCAAATAATGTTCTCAAAGGTGTGTAATGTCTGCTAATCCGCACTTGACCAGCGTGGTGGACTATAGTTATGGTCTGTATCGCTCATATTTTGCGAGGAGACCTGAATATGGGTTACGATGGCGCTAAATGAAGTTATTTTAAATAATAACATCAACATTTTAATGAAAAGAAACTGGCACAAAGATCAATTATAACCTGGGTTGTACTAAGACTTACTTTTTTCCCCGGGAAATAATGACCACTCAGGAGGCACATCTGCTTGTATGCCGACTATTTACACAAAATTTATCTTATACCGTGGGATAAGAAGTATAATGGGTTTTGTTAAGAGATTAATGTTTTTTGAGTGAGTATTTTTGAGCTTGAGTGAATGTAGTAACGAAAGCAAGGAATTTTGAAATTTGTTCTTCCATTATTTTATTTATTAAATATATAATA
This sequence comes from Ochlodes sylvanus, assembly GCA_905404295.2. Classification (NCBI taxonomy): domain Eukaryota; kingdom Metazoa; phylum Arthropoda; class Insecta; order Lepidoptera; family Hesperiidae; genus Ochlodes; species Ochlodes sylvanus. The sequence continues at coordinate 13,511,997 of FR990123.1, read as the reverse complement.
TAATTATTAGTGGAAAGTTTAAAAAATACTGCAGGCTATATCATTCATTTTCCTACATTTCGATGGTAGAAGAGTTTCGGTTATGTCAGTTTCCGAAAGATATTCACAAAGTACTACCTCCGCTGCTGAATTGCGACGTTTTTGCATAATGGCCCCAGAAAGGTCTTTAATGGAGACGCGCAGAGGATTTCTATTCAATGTACCTGCGGTTGCCCGTCTCAGCGACTAAAGAGCTGGATTAAATTGTTTGTTACAGAACAATTGTTCAACTGTTGCCACAAACTCAGCGTCACCACATATTCGTGGTTTTAATTTGCTAATCTACGTCGCTGTCTGTATATCTCTAAATTAGAATGCGGAAATTCTCCCCCAAAAGGGATAAACTTAAACTTTTTATTTCTTCAATGAATTCACTTGAAACGTTGTATATAGGTTGTTCAAGTGACGCAAGTGAGCATTAAGAAAGGATTTTTAGAAATTGGCGGGCGAAGCCGCGGGGGAACTAAACATATCAATGTCTGTAGATTGAAGATGTTTGAGAAAAAATATTACTAGGGGCTTTCTTATAAACGTAAACGATTTAAAAGGTCTTGTTAATCTTCTACTACGGTTGATTAAAAAGGTTTCTATAGAAAACATTGCAAAAAATCAAAATGTGTGCAAATCACATGTGGTAGAAGTGAAACATCAGTGCCATGGGATTAGTACTTTATTACATACTAAGTTTTTCCCGCGGCTCCGTCCGCGGGGGAGTCGAGAAAAGTCAACCTGCCGTTAAAATTATCCCGAGGGAAAATATATTTCTGGAATAAAAATTATCCTGTCTCTTTCAGGGTCTCAAACCAATTTAAAACTACCCCGGTGTGGCCAATGTCCATGGGCGGCGGTGATCACTTACCATCAGGTGACCCTTCTGCTCGTTTGCCTGCTTAGGCCATAAAAAAACATCTAAAGCAGTTCAACGGTTTAAGCGTGACAGACAGACAGATTAAGAGTTACTTTTAATAATATAAAATATTTTTTCGCATAAAGCTCTAGTATGTACTTTAAGCTTCACCGCATGCATTAGCGTTAAAACAGGCGTTCGAGCTACTCGAAACAGTGTTCACTACAAGTATTCAAGTGATGTTCGCGTGCCGATGATATTATTATAGTTTTGATTTATTGTTACGCTTCTTGGATCCAATGGGAGAGCCATTATTACGAGAGGGTTCTATTTACAGTACAGATATTGTTTCTATTTTTAAATTCGTACACGAATTATGTATCTGACATACACACAGTTTGTATACATATATCGTAATCGTTTAGTTTTTATGTCTTATTTCCAACCGGAAGATTGGCACGATTACAATCATGACGGATTGTTACTAATTTTACGATTTTAACTGTAAAAATCACTTCATACTTATTTACATTATTATTACTCGGTTGATCGAGCTTATTCCGCTAGTAGTTCGTGAAGAGATAATTCGACACTGTTGGCACTGTTAGTTTAGTATCAATAATTTTGAGAAATTGAAGAAAATAATTGATTCTTAAGACGACGGCTATACGTAAAGTAAATACCACCAGTATTTACCACAGAGTACATTATATTATAGACTAGTCTTTCGGGTGGCAAAAGAACTTCAAATACTTGGGTTGGCCACTAAACCCTCCACCAATCCGTAATGGAGCAGCGTGGAGGGTGCTCTAGGCTGATGATGAGAAGAGAACCGTGCTCAGTAGGTGGGCCATTAGGTAATGGGTTGAATCCACGTTGTATTATATTATATACTGAGATGATACTTGTTTTAATTTAATGAGGTAAATACAAGGTCATTACAACCCACAAGTGTCCTACTGCTGGGCACTGGTCTCCTCTTACAATGTGAGGAGTACGGATTGGCGGACTTCACACACCTGTGAGAACATTATGGAGAACTCTCAGGTGTGCAGATTGCCTCACCATGTTTTCCTTCACCGCAAAGCGATCATTATTTTCTAATACACGTAATTATTGAAAATTGGAGGTGCGTGCGGAGTTTGAACCCGGACTCGTTGGTTCGGGAGTCCCAGTCCATGATGGAAAACATCTACAGTAATATTTTTACAGTATAATGTCTACCTGTCCTATATTAATGTTACAAGTGGAATGTTAACCAACACACGTACCTGCGTACGCCTGCTGTTCTCCTTGCGGGGTGGCGGTGGAAGCAACTCCAGGTGGATTGGTTTCGCTGGCTGCGCGACCTCTTCAGCAGGAGCCTTGGAAGTGGAGGCGCCACCTGACTCCGAAGCAGCATTGTCTGATGCCGGTGCTGGTGATCAGAAGCTTAAATGGTTAGGTTCAGGGTTAAGGGTATGGGTAAGGAGCTTCAAATTTCCTTTTGATCCAAATTTAGAAAAGGAAGTTAGGTTAGGATAGGAATTATTATTGTAGGAATAACACAAGTATAATATAGCCACAAAAGACTTGTTTTGTTTTGAAATACAACAGAAAATTTACATTTCGATGATTCATATATCTATCTTATTAAAAGTAAAATCTGGACGAGTTACCGATGCGACGTCTTTTAATTTCGACCTGCTGATAGAGCAAACTAGTGCATAAAAACGAAGTAGTTACAATCGTTAAATTTAAATGCGTAGTACGATACGCAATAAAATAAATATTACTTATAGCCGAAATAACTAGTGAATCAAACGAACGGCAGACGCCGCGAGATGGTAATGGTGTGGTGTGTGTTCTTATTGACGTTATTTTAAATATTTACTTCATCTCAATTGGTTACTTTTATTGCACAGTTTTGATAATGTTTATTTGATGGCTACATACACGCTCTTATACCGCTCTCGATTCACTTCCTGAAATATTGTCCTCACAAATACCAGTCGAGCAGTAGTATTCGTTTTAAAGTCTGCGCGCTTTACATCAATTCAACTATATGATTCAGTTGATAGAAAAGCTTTATTTTGTGCTTACTAACTTACGGTCGCAGTTTTGGTCACAGGTTAGGTATAAAATGCCTAAGTGGTGTGTGGTAAGTTCTTTCAAATAAATATTGAAAATTCTACCATAAAGATCACGATATAAGGCTCATATTTTAATGCTTTCCTTAAGGCGGAGTCGAGTCAGAGGTGAGTTGATGTAATGTGCGCAGGCTCAGACATTTACAAGTGATATTTTTAATCAATACGTCAACTCAATACGTTACGACAATCGTCATAATGAAATAAAATAATGAGACATCTATTGAGATCGTTATGTTGAGACAGTCAGAGGGGGGGGGGGAGACTTCTATTTATGTCTCTATGTAGCCGAAGATATAGTTTATCGAATCGAGTTTAGGAAAGAAAGAAATAATAATAACAGCAGCGCATTAAATATCTATCTCATTTTCGAACAAAGAAAGAGCTAATGGCCGAGATATAAAAATATATCTTTTCCACTTTCTAATACAAGAAATCGCAAGGAAGAAGTAGGGCCATAAAGTTATAAAAACATTAATACCATACAATAAATATCCCAAATTTAGAGAATGTTATGTTTATTGACTTGGCCATATTTAAAACGCAATTGAATTATAAATTTGAGATTATAATTATAAACTTCAACCGCTGTACGGATTTTGAAGGTGATGTTATGTTACATTAAGTTGTGCATTATCACCATGCAAGAAAACTTGAATAATTATTTGTAACGCACCAAAATATACGCAAGTACCGACTTTTGTCATCAGCAAGAAACATTTAGAGCCAAAATAACATTTCCCCGCGTAAAAGCAACATTGTCACTTCAAGTGTTATTTAGTTTGGTCGGGAACACATATAGAAGTGGCCATTTCGCCGACTATAGTCAACCTTGACTTCGGTCATCCATCGGAACTAAAAACATAAACTCGTTTATGATAGACTACCGATTAATTTAACTATTTTTATAGCATTCAATTTAGGCACATACCAAACTATACCTATTTATGTTATTTTAACCTATAAAGGAGGGTTAGACTCGTGGCCTTCAGTGGGCTATTAATGGGATGAAATCAACCAAATATTTCTAAATGGAAAGCCCTTGGCAGAATTCTTCAGAAGCCTTCTGCTTTTTACGGCCAATACCGTATTATGGAAATATTTTTAACTGAGAAGAGATTGGTAAAATTTTGTAACTTAAGATTAATAAATAGCTTTGTAGGTCAATGATAATTAAAAAGACTAAATAAGAAAGCAGTTATAACTGCAAGATGAATAGAATTAATACTTTGCGATATCTATTATTATGTTGTACAAATAAATCTTTTAGACGTTTAGTAATCTCATATAATTCGCAACATAAATTGTAAATTGTAACATTTTTTACCAAATCAAAAACAATACAATTTAGGACGTAAAAATTTGTTCACAACTAACATCAACTGCGACGCGTATATCCCTCGCGCCCAAGTTTACACCTAAAGAGTCAGTTTGACGAGACAAAAAATTATGTGATTATACTTATTTTTAGAAAATTATTTTGTTTTATTACACTCAGTAATTTATTGGCGTTTCGTTCGAACATCAAAGCATGTGTTTATTCGTTATGTAATACAAGTAAACCCGCCCTCGCTTCGCTTCGAGAAATGTGTAAGTACCCTCACTCCAAAATTAATAAACGTAACCCGCGCACGAATTTATTTTCACGCGCGTTATTTTTCATTTTGCGGTAACTCGTAAGATATTAATTTAAATTATATATAGACATATGCCATCGCGGATTTTATTGTAGACCGATAAAAGAGGAATAATCCATCCGTACATTGTTTTGTTAAATCTCAGAGGGATTAGCCAGCGTTTTCGCTGAAAGCACCCAGGTGGCCTGATTTTTCCGACTTTCTCAATTGTTGTCGCTATATTTCAACCAATTTACAGTAATACCTCATAAATCACTGTATCTAAAAAAACCGCATCAAATTCGTAGTTATAAAGATCAAAGCATACATGGGGACATACAAACATTATTTTCCTCTAAGCTCTAAGTAAAGTTGCTGTTGGCCCTAGCGGCCGTCACAGCTTCACGTGGGCATTGGGGCGAGCCTAGAGGACCTCAGCCAGAAGTTAGGTTGCGAAGGGGGCGCGGGCAGTCACATAACAGTGTTACATAACGTAATCCTGTGGGGTACGGACCTCGGCTTAGGACGTCGCATGATGGAGGACATCTGGCCTTGCTGGCCTTGGCTGCCGATCACTCGGGGATATCTCTCGGGGTTTGAAGGAGAGGACCTCGTCGCCGCCGCGCCGGCAGCGACGTTGTATGTGTGATGCGTTTGTGTATGGTGTCTGAGATGCGGGGGGTCTAGGGACCTGTTGGCGACCGTGAACTCGTCATCGGGGAACAGACAGACCGGGGAAGCGACTTTTTTTATACTATGTTAAGAAAAATCTTCTGTATAACTTTAAAAACTGAGGTGCAAAGGATTCAAGATGTTGGAAACACGAGGAAATACTTATTTTTTATCGTAGAAGAGTTTTGCCTTGAGTAACTTACCTACTTGATATAATAATTACCGTAAATAACATTATTAACATCAGACAGTATATCTTGTTTATATTTAAATCTCACATCTTATTTTAACGTCTATTCTCTTTTTGCGATCGCCGTGGGCAGTTATAATTAGATTTATGTATAGTTTTATGACATCCGACGCAACGGATAACAGCTGAAATGAGGGACTGCGTCATAACTTTAATGATCTTTATGACAGAACGGCTGAAGACGTTGACGTTCAGCTAAAAATCTTGACGCCAGTATTTGCAACAGGTTTTTAATTTCCTTGTCGCACATTACGAGTTTTACGTTAACGCGTTTTACAAAGGCAGGCTTTGAAATTATATTCGTCAGTATTAGGTTACAGGAGGAGTTTCTTTCAGCGCTGTTCTTTAATCTTTCATCACAGTTGTTTTTAATCTGTTTTGTTTTGTGTTCAAATTATAATTAACTGTTTTTATGTCGAATGAAATATTGGTTTTTGCTTTTAGTTACCTTAGTTTAGTTAGCTTTAACGCGATGTTATTGAGATAAATATAATTTAACCATACTTTATGTTTATTTGACAATTACATTACGAACTAAGGCGGAGAAGTAACGTAATTATAATAAAGGGTCATGAAACGTGAATAAACACAGACCCCAGCGCCAGTTTTATTTCAACGATGCTTCAGACATATTTTACGCGAATGCCAGTAAAATCAGCATGGCTGAAAATTGTGATCTTACTAATATTCAAGGTGCAAGGTATTCCGCACAATCACAATCCATCACAGGCTATCAGTCTGTTTACAATCTAATGTGACATCATACGCAATTTTAGATTATGCAGTACGAAGAGATGGAGTGAAGAAAAGTAATGGTTTAGCTTTAGATGAAAAACCAACATATTCAGGAAGTAGGTAATAGATGTGTGTGTCCGATTTATTGCAGGTCAACTTACAGCCAAATTAAAAAGTAAATATCTGGTACACATAATTATGACATTTTAATGCCTCTATGTCATTGCTCAAGACTATGTTTTGCTTTTTCGTTAATGTGAAAAATTTGACAAATATTGCTATTTATAAAAATATTCTCTTTCAGCGCAGTTCTCTGTGAGAGAATGAGATGTGAGATTACATTTCATCTAATATTTTTTATGATTCATGTCTTCTCATCTGTTAATTTACGTACGCTAGTAACTCATCCATCATTTACGTGAATCGGGCGACAGATACTCGTAATCTATGATAGGGGATATGTTCCTATTCAATCGCAGCTGCGCCAGGGAATTCGCTGGAAAAGTGATAATTATTATGAAATATTAATCGCTCTGCAGAATATTCGCTACCGAATTCACAAAGATTGCAAAATGAGAAGATTAATATAACTATCACTGGGATACTGGGTCGCTACGCCATTCGATAGGGAGATAATTGAAATGTCCACTCGGCTCTTCGATGAATGTCTGGCGTCCGGAATGTCCTCACCCTAGGAAACGAAGAACGGTTGAGGGATAGCAAATTGGAACATTTGAAACACTTTATGCTTTTTCGAAGCAAACTGAAACGCAACGCACGTTACAAACAGTGGAAATGAAATATAAGCACCATCGATACATTCGTAGTGTACATTTGCGATTTGTTTTCTCTTCTGTTTTTTCTTCACTTATGGATTTTTAACAGAAAATACTGCTCTACCTTTGGACCCAGCAGCATCACTCGAAGATGGGACTGGCTCCCCAATTGCAGAAGAGGTAGACGGGGCTTGGTGACCAGGGGAGTTAATGTTCATTTTGTGGCACACTTCAAAGGCTTGTCCCACGGTTCGAACAATTCTCATGGCTTGACTCTGTGAACAAACCAAAGTATGCGTTATCACCATCAAATATTTCAATACACAAACATTGCAATTCTTAAAGTTCATCATCATCACAACCCATAACTGTCCCACTGCTGGGCACGGGTCTCCTCTCACAGTGTGAGGGATACAGGCCATAGTCCACCACGCTGGCCAAGTGCGGATTGGTGGACTTCACACACCTTTGAGAACATTATGAAGAACTCTCAGGTGTGCAGGTTTCCTCACGATGTTTTCCTTCACCAAAGCAAGTGATAATTAAATATTAATACGCACATAATTTTTGAAAATTAGTGGTGCGTGCGGGGTTTTAACCCGGACCCTCCGGTTCGGCAGTCCAACGTTCAACCACACGGCTATCAAGTTATCAAAGTATAAATAAACGCTAACCCACTCATACCCCCGCACTATGATGTGACGAAGGCGGCATGGACAACAAATAACACATCACCAACAGTCATGAGCCGAGCACAAAAATTTGTCGGTCACATAAATATCTCCTCCGGTCGGGTATCGAACCCGGTACTCTTCACAGGCAGGGCAGGCAGGGCAGGCACGCACTTTTAATGTAGAATTTAGTTTTTCTTAATTGATTCATCAAAAGAAAATATATTATTACGTCAGTAATATATTTTTAAATTTTAGTAAAGTTATATTATTTCACCTAAACGGCAAGATAATTATAAATTACGCGGATTGAGTAAAGGCGAACTGTAATGAACATTTTGCTAAAACAATCTTATACTCTTTTAAAAAATATCTTGGTCTTCGTTCCTTTGTTTTGTAAAAATCTTTTCATAAAATACTGGTAAAGAGATTTCATTTTTGTTTTCCTCTTATATTTTTAATAACATTTGTATCATTATAAAGATACGTGAAAAAGGTGACCCGGGTTAGAGGAAATAAAAAATGTAATAAGGGATATATTTTTATCCCAAATTACTTGGTTGGGGATTCTTCCTGCATTACATTTGAAAACAGAATTGGTTAATTTTAAAGTTAATATGAAGGTCCAAAGCGTTTTATTTTATCTTAGTAATGTTATGAACCACCTTGTCAAAAATATAATTTATACTTATGTAACTTTATTGAAATACGATCCCATCAAAAACATTTCGTATAACTTAGGTAGCCAAGACTATTAAACTCATAATGTTTGTCATTATTAGATTATAAAATATCATTTTGTAATGTAAGTTAAAATTATAAGTACAGATCCAGTAATTTTTGAAGTCAAACTTCTACTTCGTTATAGTTATTCTTACGGAAGATACGTTTATTTTCCTAATGAAATTGAGTTCCAATTCCAACGCCACAATCCATATCTCCGTTTATAGAATACCGCCGTATATAGAACTTATACCGAGAACAAAGCGTTCAAAGAACCGCGCGTTATTGGTTTAATTGCTTTCATTCCAGACGTAGGAAAAAGGCAACATTTTCATAACTAGAACAACAAAGAATTCTATCCTAGGATTACAAATGTCAAATTTTAATCACTGACTGAAAGATGAAGTACCTACTGCTGTAATTACAAAATTTTTGTATTTTATTACTTCATTCGTAATATATTTTCTCTTTCAGAGAGCAAAAATATGTTTTTCTCGTGCTTTTTTGTTAACCAAATAGCGCCTTTTGAGAGGAAATGAAACAAAACCTTTGAGTCGTATAATATGATGAAAAGTTGATTGTATATAGCATTCGTTTACGAGGCTTTCCTATGTTCGATTCAGCGCGATGGCGATGGCATACCAACATAGCCAGGCCCAGCCAGATCAAATATGAGTAATCGTAAGCAACAATCAGAACTGTTCTCATCACACCTTTGAGAACAGTTATCATGATCTGAAACCCGCGTATCCGTACTTGGCCAGCGTGATGGGCTATGGCCTGTACATACCCCTGACGTGATGATGAAGATGAATGATCGGCTTAACAACCGGAACCGGCGGCTTAACGTGCCTTCCAAAGCATGGAAAGGCTCAAGAAAAATTTTACACTAACGGTCACCCATCCAACTACCGACCGCGCCCGCTGTTAACTCGATCGACGCAAGCTGCCGGCTTAGGCGTCGTCCTAATTGGCAGCGATCGTACGATGGCGCGATGCGTTCTCGTCGTGCGATGCTATGGCCCCAGGCCCTTGTTGTTGTATTTACTCCCGAGGGTGCCTACTGATTAATATAAAATGTTCGCTCATTACAGCAATTTTCCGCATAGCTTATATTTGTTACAATGTGTTTTCGATTGCAATAATTTTGTCATAATATCGTTAAAATACGCCTCTGAACATTACTAGATATTTATCTTCGTAAATGAATGATAATATTTATATTCAGTTTATTATATACGTTCTGAGTTGTTTACATATCATTAATTTAAGACTTCAATTTGGCGTATTCGGAGCGAATCGTGCATAAATAATTTAACACGCATGTAATATGTAATAATCATAAAGTAGTTCCGCGATTATTATGAAAACAGAATAAGGTTGGTAAGGAAATAAATTTTACGCTAACAGCGTTAAAGAGCATTATAAAGTGGATAAGCTTAACATTATCGTGACGTTAAATTGTAATGTAAATCATATTCACTAAAATAACTAGGCACACATAAGCTTTTTATAAAATGTTTTTCTCAGGCGGATACGCTGGGATTTTATTTGAAGAAAACTTACCTAATATTCTTCAAGAGTTCAATAACTTATTTGCATGTTCTATGGGATACAATTACATTACTTTAAGAGCTACGTGACGTGAAGCAGACAACGGGCATCCGTTGAATTCAGAAGGTTCGGATCGGTCAGCGTAGCGCAAGTTAGGGAAAGCCTATGCCCAGTAGTGGAATTTTAAAGGCTGATGGAAGGACTATACTTTTATCTGTCATATATCCAATATAAGTACTTAAAGCCGATAGTTACCATAAAGAATAAAATTTGGTTTGCGCAATTCGGTCGGATACCTCTGTCACCCTAATGGTAAATAACCTCTGGTTATTACCAGAGTACCTACGTGTTTCAGCCGATGAACCCCGAATATATTCAGTATGACATACATGAACGTTCATGTATGTCATCCCTACTAATATTATAAATGCGAAAGTAACTCTGTCTGTCTGTCTGTCTGTCTGTCTGCGTCGCTTTCCCGCTTAAACCTCTCAACCGATTTTGATGAAATTTGACACAGACAATCTTTAGACCCTGAGAAAGGACATAGGCTACCTTTTATTGCGACAAAAAGGGATGAAGAGGTTGAAATAGAGGTTGAAAGTTTGTATGGGATTTCTTCGGGTTTTAAGCACAGCGCCATCTAGGGGTGAACCTTCCTAACTTAAAGAATAAGAACGCCTAGCGCCATCTCTTAAAGAACCATGAAACTTTATATTTAAGCACTTGATAATAAGTTTCCCGAAGCGAAACGAGGGCGGGTCGCTAGTACTGAATATAACAAGGTTTTCCACCATCACAGATTAACAATTGTAGATTTCAATTAACCGCTGTTCAAAACCGCAGCTTCGATATACATTACATTTTGCCGGATTGTTTCTGTTATTTTTAGTTCTTATTTAGTTAAATCGCTGTTTCTTATGAAAAACTCAAACTCATCAATTAATGCTATTAATTATTGACAAGCGGTCACGACAGACGTTGTCCTGTCTTAAGTCTTAACTATATATTGCACTAAGACATTCAGTTTATTTACATCCTCTTTGACGATATTTGCAGCACGCATTCTGTCAATGTTATATCAAAAGCGCTAAAAGGTTACATAGCAAAATCATTAAAAAAATTAATATGGTGGTTTAGTATTTTTGAATTTTCTAATTTGCCACGCAATTTCCTTTTTTTTTTCTTTCATAATCTTCTTCTCCTGACCATAACAAACACTTATGATCGTTAAATAGTTGGCATCTATCTCTCGGAAAGGTGCCATATTGAAACCATGAGATATCCATGACGAACTTGACGATCTTTGTCAATAATGTATTCATCGGCACTCATAACTAAGCTCAGCTCAGTTCAGTCCGAACAGTCTTATTAAGCAAGTCTCTATTTCGTCCACTAGATTAACTTAAGTGCAATTTGATGTTGGATTAATTATTTTACCGTATTTTGGGATTCCAATAGAGAAGCCAAGTTAATTCGACGGAACATTAGCAAAACGGGCTAAAAAAACTAAAATCAAAATTTTCATTGGCCGCGCGGCCACTGCGCTAAAACTATCACGTCGTCTAACTGAGGCCTAATAGTCGTTTATTACTTCAATGTATTTAAAATTCATTATTGAATAAATATATCAGCTTTTTGCACACCTTTTCTATATAAACTTTAAGTACTTTAACCGTGCTGAACTCCATATCTACCGTCCACGTAATTTTCGTAAGAAGAGGTTCAACGTTTTCGCTTTACGTATGAATACAAAGATATGACGTACGAGATATAACATCTATACAAATAAATACAGTAGGGTATTTGACACCTTTTAGAAAAATAACTCAAATTGTTCAATATAACATAATACATTATGCAGTTTGCTTAATTCTTTGTAAATATCTCTCTTTTCTATGAAAATCACCATCAAAGTTTAAATGAACAAAAAAGCCGCCAAAACGCTAATACGCCATTTTAAATAGGTTATGACGTCAACTGGTCAAATAACCATATTAAGCTACTGTCATTGCGTATAGTAAGCAGTAATAGCAAGTGACGTCATTCAGCCAAACCGCGTGTTTTCGATCACGTGATCAAACACGAAATATTCATTATTTTATTATCGATTTTTAATAAAAATCCAAATAATTTTAAAATAATGTGTAGGCTAAATTGGTTTAAAAAAATATATACCTACTTTTAAGCTAACAACAGTTTGATCTATATTTTCATTGTAGTCAAATACCCTATTGGAGCGTCTTTTTGTAATATTAAAAGAACCGCTTTTTACTAAATGCATATTATGGATTTATACCTACACGGTAAATATACCAAAATAACATTTTTTACAATTTTCGTCTGCCTGTCTGTCAGTCTGTCTGTTTGTTTTGGCTAGTCTCTGGAACGGCAGGACCGATTTTGACTGGACTTTCATTGCAGATAGCTAATGTAATGAGGAATAACTTAGGCTGTTTTTCTAAATTAAACTCTACGCGGTCGAAGTCACGGGCACATCTAGTTGAATATAAAGATATAAGATACATAAAATAACCACATGTAAATACACGACTCGGAGGTCTGGTATGTGTGCGTAGTATAAGTTCGTTTTTTATAAGCAAAACGAGAGCAGGCTAAAAAATCATTGATCGTTATGTATTATTTTTAACTTCGTCATTTATATTCAAATTGAAAATTGAGCAGTAAGAAATCTTTTAAGCTGAAAAATTTCCGCTCTTTGGGACCACTTGAAAGAAATGACGAAAATCGTATTTTGTAAAATCTTTTATTCACGAATCACGATCTCTCAAACTAAATTACTGTTCTTGATGTTTCTACGGCGTTTTGACGCAGTTTTTGTTCTAAGCTTGATATTGGATTTGATATTATAATTGAAATATTGACAGCAAACAGATCGGTTGTGAAAATCATATGCCGCAATGGTTATTATGCCAGGCAACAGGTTCGATTACCACCGAGATGAAAATTTGAATAATGAATTCAAAGTGTTCGGTTAAGCCGTATCTGACATTAACGGAAATAAACGGACAAAACAAGATACAGATAATTATTCTTATATCATTATTATGGGATCTACAACGGTTAAGCTCATATAAATAATAGATTTTCTGAAATATCTTCCATGTTCCAAACTTCGATCAGTTACATATGCGGATTGTACACATTTTATTATGATACGGCAGTTCAGCCGTGACCACGATCCATGCAACTGGGTCGGAATATCGGCGTACCAAAATACATATCGTGAGTACCCGTATCATAGTAAAATTCGATCAGGTAGTTTTATCACACGTATACAAATAAAATTTATTGTTGAGTTGGCGAAGGATCTTCGCGTCGTATCGTAAAGTTTCGAAAATATTACCCGCGACAGTAATGTAAGTAGTGAATTTTAAGCGTCATGAATTTAAAAGTATGAGTGGCGTAATTTCAACCTCAGTAATCATGACTTGCGTGTTATAATAACCACGGATTATGTTTGCACACTTCACTGAAGTATTATCCGTAAAATACGTTTTCAAATAAGTTCAGTTTCATTCAGTTATTTTGTGCCTATTTATACAAAATACATATACAAATACATATTTAGGTATGTAGGTTATACCTACAGATGGCTGTAGTAAATTTTAAAACTACAAATTATGTAAAAAGTCACATGTTATTATTTACAAAGGTGAAGTGATTTGAAATTTTGAATACAATAGATTTTTAGACAGTGATTAAAAGAGAAGGCGAAATGACATAGACTGACTTGTTATCCAATTCAAATTATATGTTTTCAATGACAAATCCTTAATAATATAAATGTGAATGTAAGTTTGTTTGTTACGCTTTGACGCGAAAACTACTTAACCATCATCATGAAACTTTGTACACATATTCTCGGATGTATTAGAAGTAACATAGGATACATTTATTATGACAGACCAAATTCCAAGCGGGCGAAGCCGCGGGCAAAGGCTCTAGTTATATTATAATGTAGTGTCTATAGAGTAAAATATTATCATAATATGTTATTTAAGTTTTTACATTTGAAGCGAAAAGTGTTGGTGAAGAAAGGTCTTCAAGTAGAGACCCCAGGTCTGAATAACCAGATGGACTGAGGACTTCATGAAGATGGTGAGCATCTGCTGGTTACAGAAGACTTAGATAAGGTCAGAGTGACGCAAGTTAGGGGAGGCCTACATATGCCCAGCAGTGGACTCACAATGGCTGATAGATTAATTGGTTTTTTCCCATCAAAAAATAAACCAGTATCCACTTTACGTTGCGTTAATAGTCGTGTACTAGTAGTTACTGTGTAGTTTCTGAACCATTTGGTCGAAACTATTTTATGAAAACCATGGTTTACAAAATATTTTACTAATTTTTAATCAAATAATTGTATTAATAGTCATAATTTGAATTATTTACGAAATTATTCAAATTTTAAATAAGCGTACAACATAGAAAATAGATTATGCATGTGAACAGCACAGTAAGCCGACGTTATGACAAATCAAATTAACGTTGACCGTATTCAATCCAAAGGCCATCATAGGATTATAGTCGCGGTACACTAAAATATCACTATTGACAATAAAGAACAGCAATTTGCTTCTTCAAATTATGTTTTAATTTATATGCAACTTGATGAGTGGAGACCTCAAAGGGGCCATCGTATCGTGCCGCGATATAGTCCTGAGGATAACCAAATGATAACAGATTATTCAGAATTTGATTGCGCTTGCCTGGCTGACATTGGCTTCTACTATAAATTGGTTATCTCCGTACCGTATACTTAAAAAATAAAACTTATTAAGACTTAAAAAATAAAATTACGTTATCTGACAAAAAATGTAACATTTCGATGGACTAAATACAAAGATAACAAATTGCTAAGCACCTGATTGAAATTATCGAGGAAATATAAACGAAACTTTAGAACGCAAGCACCTAACGAATGATAATAAAATTAGGAATTCAAATTGTCTGTGAGGGTATGACATTTTATTACCGTTATCCCAGCAATTTGTATGTAATTGACATAGATTGCTTCTTCGTGTGTAACATACACGCTTTGCGTATAAACGTTGTAATATTATTACAGGAATAATAATGACGCGGGCTGAAAGATATTTTTGTAAATACTGCATACTTTAATATGTTCGCTATATAATATATCACCGACGTTTCACTTTAATTTTTGACATTTTTATTTATTTATCCAAGAAAAGTTTTTACAGATTGTACCTATTTTAATTTCTGCCAAACTGTAGGCTCACTGATGTAATGCTCGAATCTGAGTTGTTACAATACAGGCGAATGCTCGGTGAGGGAGGGGCTTTAGATAGTAAATAGTAAACTGACGTCACTACACACGTGCTTTGTAGATCGTTAATTTCCAATGCCGGTCTGTTTACCTTACAATATAGCCCAATTACCTGAAGATGCGCTATTTTGGAATGGTACACGTGAATCGGCATTACTTTGTGTGGTGTAATAGGCATAACTTTTTTATAATTAAGAACTATCTATCGGCATATTTATCTGCACAATTATGTAAATTTAATAAGACATATCGAAAAAAACATTGTAAGTACGCCTTAGCGCCGTGAGATAACATTTTATTTAAATGTAAAACAAAATAAATCATTAATTAGTGTCAAAGTGGACTTACCCATTGACGTCACGTTGAATCACGAGTATGAAATCAATTCTACTTTTATAATTTCGATAGTAATTTATTATTAAAATGATAATAATGCGTATTTAAAATCAATCTTCACTTGCTTCGGTGACAGTAAACATCGTGATTAAACCTGCACATCTGAGAGTTCTCCATAATGTTCTCAAAAGTCTTCCAATCCACACTTGGCCAGCGTAATACCCTATGGCCT
The DNA here is from genome assembly GCA_905404295.2 of Ochlodes sylvanus. Classification (NCBI taxonomy): domain Eukaryota; kingdom Metazoa; phylum Arthropoda; class Insecta; order Lepidoptera; family Hesperiidae; genus Ochlodes; species Ochlodes sylvanus. Next base: position 13,496,103 of record FR990123.1, on the reverse strand, counting down.
GTATGTTTGACATTATGAGGTAACATTACCAAGCCCAATCCCAATCCCAGCTATGGGATGGTTACGGGTTGCCAAGAACTTTCTATGGTATTCTCAATTTAAACAAAGATGATACTGACTACAGCTAAAATGTTTCACAACCATTTGCATCTTATTTTCTGTGGACATTTACTTTTATGTCTGTGAGCTTCGATCTCCATTTTCAAGGTGTCGTTAGGTTAGACTATGAAACAATCGTGTTAAGAAAGAAGAGGGTCTGATTAAATAACATCATAAATAAATAACACTTACATTTTATCATACTTGTAAAGTCTGAACAAACAGTAAGTAGCTTGAAATATCGCTTGGCGGTACGGAATACTATTTATTAACGCAATAATAATAATAATAATAAGCCCACAGGGCAGCTTGTGGCGAGCTGTTTGTGAGTGCCGAGTGCTTCCGGGGGAACCCCCTGGTCCTCATTTCCCCCCCTTGGTCCTGAGATTGAGGAACAGGCCCCCACCTCTGTGCTTGCCTTAACCGGCCGGCCAGAGTGGAGTCGTTAGAGCTATATGCTCGGGGCTAGAAGTGTCTAAGTGCGTAATAACGAGGACACCCGCTCATGGGGGTTCAATCACCCCTAGCTACTCATGCCAATGTTGCCTGCAGGCATATGCCACTTTATGGGGGCTCATCTAGTGAGCGGCCAGTCACCACCGCATTTTCAGTTCTTATACACTCTGATTGGCAGGTGTCCATAATACATAGCCCTTTCACCAGTCCCTTCATTCACTTCACCCCAATAGCCCATTATCCTGTAGTTTCCTGTTCTAAAATAGTTCCTGTGCACACGCCGGAGACTATCGTCGGTTATATCATATTGTATACACACAACATCAAAGTATCTCAACAACACAACAACAACACACACATCTAGACCAAGAACAGATATTTAAATTGCTCATTAAAATCTTTGCCTCGAAACCAGGACCCTATGAGCGGCAGTCCGGTATGATAACAATGTTTATCGCGCCATACGGGTCGTCGGCATTGTTTTCGGTTTCTTAATCCTGACACAAATATACAGTGAACAGATAATATAATATAATATCAGATGGACTCTGGCTAATTTCCAATGTTGTGATACGGAAATCAACGATATTATCGGACTTATCTCTTTGTCTCAACCGGCCTTCTAGAACTTTTAATTAATAGTTTATTTATATTTATGTTCAGGAACGGGATACGTTTTACGATTTCAGAACACTTTAGCTTTTTGCGTTTTGACAACTGTTTTTTCATGGAAATTTCTGAACGCGGGATTTCCTGTCATATCGGTATACATCTATCAATCTGATCGCTGGCCAATGTCCAAGGTTTCGCCCAACCTGTCTGCTGCTCCGTCTCGCTATATTAACCCTCGACGTCAACAATTTCACACATTCTCAGCTGTCATTACGACCATTCGTCTTTGCCTTAGTTAGTTCCGCGTTTCAGTTTCCGACAAAATTTATAGGTGATACAAAAAATTTTGACAAATGAAATTTATGAAGTTATCATAAATAACATGGTACGATCTAGAACGTGATTTCCAATTTTAAATTTGGAAACGGATACGTTTGATAAATCGGTACATTTCAGGTAATTGTGGTAGAGGTAAAATTAAATAATTTGTCGCTCAAACTTTATTTCTGGGTACTATGTCGTGAGCGTGTCACAGTTTTTTACGGTACTCTTACAAGTACGAAATGGTATATTTTATTAAAACATAAATAAGTAATATATAAAACTCTTCCGTTACTGAGTGTCTGACAAGACAACGCACAGCTGAAACTACTTTATAGCTTGTTAAACTTTTTTTAAATTAGAGGTGTGACCATGATTCGAGTCCAGGACCGTGTTCCGAAGTTCAACGTTCAAAGCACTTATCACTGCTGTTTGTGTACTAGTAACCCATTCCCATTTCACTTCGGTAACTTTCCTATAAGTACACCCATTTCAAACATTGCTTTGCATTTAACTCAGGCACTATATATATTTTATGTTTACCTCATTTTATCCATATAGAGGACAATTTTTGCTATTCTTTAAATTAGGAAAGCATTAATTTATTGTAAAAGAAACAAATACTATGTTTACAAAACCTCCATTCTAACTTTTATATGTTCCTAAAAACTATATGTCCACCCACACATACAGTCACACTTTGATGCCCCCCACCCCCTGCCTTAAAATGTGACCAATTTATGGATGGCCTCAGTCGAAACTACGTCCTTCAGTACATGACAAACGTAAGCAATCCAAGAGATGCACAATATGCGAGGTCGATAAAACAGAACTAGGTCGGCAGAACAGGACTGTATGACGATTCGACGTTGATGAATGGGATTACCTAATGATATGCTCTTACCGCGTAACCGTATCACCGTCATTTTGTCCTTCAAACAACGCAATACATGGGCCGTATATTACCTGTTTCTTAAATTTTATAAGTATCTATATCTAAGCTCGAGCAGCATAGCGAAGGTTACCATGCTGGATCGCAGTTCGAACAGTTCTGGGGCCCGATTTCCAGCGACACGGATATTTGAATGATGAGTTTAAAGGAGACTGGTACGCTTTCATACAATCTTGGGCCTGGATTGTAAAAAGATGAAAGTAGTGCCAATTAATAGCTATTATATTATTAACCTTTAATTGAAAATAAAACGGAATTTGTCAATCTGGGAGTAGGGATAAACGAGATTTAGTAAAAGTGAGGTTAGAATATGAGACTACCTATATACTGAACAGCTGATTTTTGAAGTTCGAGTATTTTATTCTTAAACATAGAACATTAATATTTTGACGGCGTCCGTGGCGCAGCGGTATGCGCGGTGGATTTATAAGACGGAGTTTCTGGGTGCGATTCCCGGCTGGGCCGATTGAGATTTTTTACCTGGTATGGCGTCGGGCAGAAACCTAAAGGGCGATTTTATCCTACGCCTAACAAGTTAGCCCCCTTCCATCTTAGATTGCATCATCACTTACCATTAGGTGTTGACTGCAAGCACACTTGGTGTCGACTAACTTGTAGTAAATAAAAAAAACTTTTAGAATGGGAGGATGATAAAACGTAAATGACTGATGAGATCATAAGTAAGGGTAAAGAAGTGGTAAAATAAAAAACACTTTTTTTATTGATTTTTATTCCTCTCAATTATAATTAAAATATTGTCTAAGAATGTATGTCTTGATTGTATGCGTCCCCGAAGTAACCACAAGGTATTTGAAGCTGACAGCTCTCGAAGTAGGCTACTGCTGACCTCCATGGACACTTCTATTACATAGCCATTGTTACCCCTTACATGCTCGCCATAATAAGATTGTGCTTTATTTGATATATACCTAATGAGATAAGAATTAGTTCACTCACTTGTTGTGACTCGGTTGTTCTATCTGCAATAAACCTACCTCATCATTATCAACCTATTGACAGCCCACTACAGGGCCAGACCACCCTCCTTATAGTAGTCTAACCTCTATATAGATCCCCTATATGGAGCTTAGACCCACTGCACTGCTTCAATGCGGGTTGGTGGGCTTAAGGCAATAATAATTGATTACTTAATGGTCACTATCAGATGTTAGTAATAATGACTGAGACTGACAGCTTAACGTGCTCTCTGAGGCACAGGAATATAAAACAACTAACTCAATTCCAGGGTAAGAGTAAGGTTCTTTTCTTATTCTATTTATTTAAAACACTTTATTGCACACCCTTATAAAACAAAAATACAAAGTAAAATAAGAAAAGAACCTTATGAATAAGTCGGTCTTACCACCACAGTGATGTCTCCCAGATAACCTTTGCAAAAAGGAAATATTAAAATAGCACAGGTTGGTGCGGCAAATAAACTTACTTAACAATCTACATTCTGTTTTACAATAGTACTACATGGCAATACTAATAATACACAAATAGCTATAAGAATATAAATATATACATATATTTATGTATATACATACAACACTGTTACATATAGATAAATTCTTGGAAGAAAGAAAAACTCAGTAGGTATCATTTCACAGCCCAACCCATGACTTGAACCCAGGACATAGTAATCTATGTGGCATGCATAAGTAATAATGAACATTCATTTAACTTACAGTTCGAGGTATAATCCACTCTTGTATTACATTATATATTCTCAGTTCATGAGTTGAGCCAGTGTCAAGCAGATGACTGACTCATGATGAGAGCGACCACAGCGGAAGCAAACATTACGGTGGCCAAGTTGTCTTGGTTGATCAACAGCGGTTGGTATTTGTGGCAAGTCCCAGAAAGCTTGACAAACATGGTCACAGTTGTTTACCTGAAATATGAAGTTTTTATTTCATGAAATCAAGACTACTGAAAAATATACTTTCGCCAAACCACATTGGAGCAGTTTGGTGGGTCTTTGCTCGGAATCCCTCTCTGCTAGAGAGGAGGCCTGCGTCCAGCAGTTGGATGTTAATAGGCTGATGATGCTACTCAATCGATTTCGGTATTTAGTTAAATGTTAACAATCTTTATCTACCTTTTCAAAAAGTATAATTCACTTTTAAGCATACCGTTGATAATAAACAATATAAGGAATCCTATAGGCTAGCATGGTAGGTGCCAGTTAGCTAATAAATAAGTGAGTACTTACAGGCTGTGGTGCACGCCATCGACGAATCACTGACAAATTCATTTCATCATCTAAAGCTCGTTGATAGTATTACTATACCACAGTTCACACAATGATCCATGGTGTCAATATCCAATCGATAAGCCGGCCAATAAATCCAAAATAACGAGCCAAAGTCAGACGTGTAAGTGTAAGACGGTGTCGATTGATTTTAGACGGGACTTCTGTCATTCATTGTCATTATTGTCAAGTGTCAACATAGACAAAAATGAGCAGTGATGAACATCGATTTTCATTTACAAAATCGATTAATGATCGATTGTTCGATCGAAAATTGATTTTGAGATTTCATTTATTACATAGATAGATGTCTTGTTTCACAGTAAATTAATTTATTTGTAATAGTTTTAATTATTCTTAATGATTGAAAATAACATCTCATGAAAAGCCTTTTTATATTTTTATATAATTGTTTGCACACATTCTTAATATAATCGATTATAATTATCGATTACCTATTCTATTTTTGATCCTAACTTATTTTTTAGATTTTTCATCTTCCAGATTGTGAATTAAGCTGATTTTTTAAATATTATAATAGAAAAAAATAACGCGTTTTTTAAGCTATATTTCAACTTATTACAAATTGGGCCCAAAAGTCCCCGTCTCCTTTCTATTCTTGGTCAGTGTGTTCTTTTTTTGATTCCATAGCACGGATACGACACGGGAATCATAAAAGGGTATTTGACTACAATGAAAATATAGACCAAACTGTTGTTAGCTTAAAAGTAGGTATATATTTTTTTAAACCAATTTAGCCTACACATTATTTTAAAATTATTTGGATTTTTATTAAAAATCGATAATAAAATAATGAATTTTTCGTGTTTGATCACGTGATCGAAAACACGCGGTTTGGCTGAATGACGTCACTTGCTATTACTGCTTACTATACGTAATGACAGCATTGACAGCTTAGTATGGTTATTTGAGCAGGTGACGTCATGACCTATTTAAAATGGCGTATTAGCGTTTTGGCGGCTTTTTTGTTCATTTCAACTTTGATGGTGATTTTCATAGAAAATAGAGATATTTACAAAGAATTAAGCAAACTGCATAATGTATTATGTTATATTGAACAATTTGAGTTATTTTTCTAAAAGGTGTCAAATACCCTATTGAGGAGAGCTAGAGCATACGCCACCATGTTGCTATAGGCCTGGTTGAATGCGAGGTTAGTGGATAATCCAAGTGTAGGAAGTTCTAAGCCACCCGAAGGCCTCGACTGCTATAAAGACAAGACTCAAATGGGGACTGGGATAGTTAATCCGGTTCGGAGACGCTGTTAGAACATTAGCTGGTTAGTTTGTTAGTAGGACTGGAACTGTTAGTGAAAGTTAGTCTTGCTAGTTATTGTTAGTAATAATCCAGTTCGTAGTTGTTAGTAAGAGTCTCGTTATAATTCGGTCACAGATGTGTTGCTACCCTCGATGACTGAGATGATCGCCTCTAAAAAAGCGTAGCCGGCTCCTTAAGCTTTCCATAAACCAATAAACGAACTATATTTAGGCGCATAAAACCAAAGAAGGCAGAAGAAAGATGTACGGGCTCTCAAGTAAGACAAGTTGTTTGACAGTTGTTAGAGCAAGAGCGATAGACATAACTTAAAGGTACACAGAACGCAAGATTTCAGCAAATATTCTTATTTTTATTACTCGCTGCTCTCAGTATGTCTTTGATGATTTTGGTATTCAACAAAGAAATTAAAGGTTCTCATTTTTCAAAGCGGATTCAAATTCAATTTGTTACATTCCATTTCAACCACACGCAGCAATATGTTATTAAACCTAGCTTCGAGGGCTACAGGTATATTATCTTCCTGATGCAAAAAAGTTTTGTTTTTCTACAATCGATGGTAGATTTGGAATTTCTTTCTTATTTATTATGCTTTTAGTATTTTGACGTTTGTATATGTTAGTTGGCCTGCGATATTTACGTTTCTTTCCATTAGAACATTCATGGGCCGTAATAAATAACAATAACATAAACTATTTGCCAAAAAACTGTATTTCTTGTTAGTTATTGCGAAAGGTAGGTATGTAAATAATTACGCTGCACACGCATAGCCTTGGATTCCCTGTGTCGTGAGTTGCAAGGACAACACACAAAAAAAATAACACACACGCATGGACCTAGAAGAGATCAGAGCCTTCGAACGGCAGTGTGCCATAATGGGTCGCGTTAAAATACTAGCCAAAGTTCGCATCGTTTCGCTATCGGCGAAGAAATCCTTAAATGACACCAGGCCTCTAGGGTTTACAGGTTCAACGATAAATCGGCACTTATAACACTTCACTGAGCACGGAGAATAGCTAATTCAATTTGCCAATTACAATTAATTACGAACCTATGCCGGGTAATATAATTAGCATTAAGTTATTCAGCTGTTCAGTTCAACATATGTCTTTCTACCTATTCTACATTACAATGTGTTCTCTATAACAATTGATATGATTTAATAGAGAAGAGTTCGTTCGTGGCGGCAAGGGTTGATCCAAAGTGATCGACTGAGTTAAGGATAGCGGACGCAGTCTGTAATTGGATGGGTGACAGTCAGTGGAAAAAAATCTTGAGCGCCTATGTGCTTCTATCTGGCCTAACAAAAGGAAGGAAACTTCCAGACAATTCTGGAGTGTTGAAAACCACGTGGGAGACCCTCGTAGACGGATGTGATGTTGCCAGCGAGTGAGAACGAAGAATTCTCATAAAAAATGGTTGTCTGTAAAGTCGGTTTACGGTCGATAGTTTTACATGATATTATTTATTTCTTAATTTTTTACACGATGCTAAGTTAATCATAAAACACCTGATTATCATTTATTTTTTAGAACTCCCTTCACAGATAACACTAAATACAAAACTATAATACTTATGCTAAAATATATTACTGTAGGTACCCTTATTTATAGGGTGCCACATCAATCACAATTTTGCATCAAGACAACAGCAGTGATTGAGTGCGTGAAAACTAACTGGATGACAGATGATCAAACAGACAGTCGTATTCATAGTCAGGTGTCACCAACGACATTATAATCATTGGGTGTCACATATTCATTGTTTAGCAGAGAATTGTTCGTTTTACGTCCAGCAAATTAAAGCAACCGATAAATACGAGTATATATTGGGTGAAGACGCTTGTAACTCACAGAAAGTTGGTATAAAATCGTTGCTAAGAGTTCAGATACTCGGATATTCTTTGACTTTAATGCGAATAAATGAATAAGAAATGCAATATTTATTATCGTATTTTCAGTCACCACTCGACATCGTTGCATAACTATGGATATAATGGTGTCTGTTTTTATAATAATGTAAATTTAATATGTACCTACAATTATTAAGTTCTATTGTGACATTTGTCAACGTTCGAAATACTGAGTTGTCTTTGGGACTCTACTCTAGACATCTTCTTAACGACCCCGTAGCACAGTTGGTAGCGTCCTGCCTGAGAAGCGAAGGGTCCCAGGTTCGATTCCCGACCGCGGCAGAGACTCATGTGACAGATAAATATTTGCTCGCGAGTCGTGAGTGTCAGTAATGTGTTGTTTACGATGTCTGTGCCACCAGTGACTGCGAATCCTGTGAGTATGAATTTAAAGTTAAAAGATACAGGTTATCTGTAGCAGAAATAGACGGATTGAAGTCCAACAGAATATTGTTCTATCGCGTCCGCGTATTGAGGAGACCGTTTCAGTTCTGTTATAAACAATTTGCATTTTGAGTAAGAACGATAGCTTTGATTTCATTAAACCAGTAATCTAGTACCGTTTGTTGTTGCTATCGTCTAAAATTATCTTTTTGGCAGTTATTTAGTGTTTGTTGGTAGGGTTTTGTGATCTGTTTTATATTGGGACTAGGAAATTATAGCAGTTTCCGAGAAAAGAGTTGGCTGGTAAACGTGATATGTAAAACGCTGTCGTTTTATATATCACGTTTTAAAACGTGATAAACATGATCACAGCGATCGCGGGCACGCAGTTGGTTTAAACTGTGCCAAGCGTGTGTTCACTTGATGTGATGGTGCTGGATGGTGGTGGTGGTGGTGGTATCAAGAAGAAAATAAGAAAATGTACCTATGTACCTCCGTACTTAGTTTCAGGCCGGACACGAAAAACCATTTGACGGCTGATAATGGATTGGTGGTACTGTTGAGTAAAAGAGCCAGCCGCGCATCACGCTAATAATCTGGTATTATTAGCGTGATGCGCGGCTGTATAATATTTAGGAGTTATATAGTATTAAAAATATAAATTTTAAGCATAGCCTCACCACCAACACTTCCGTGGCCTCTTACGACATCCAGGCTCCGTATCGGACTCAGGTCAGTTTTCTAACCCGCCCAAATGGACCGCTATTTTTACAACTTTAAAGGATGTTTTTTTACTCCCTTATCACGATTTACAAATCGTTAACTTTTAACACAGTATTACTGTTATAGAATACAAATCATTATTACATTGCTAACTGGACGGGAAACGTGCGGAACAGAAACGTAATAATTTATGTATAAACCAAAACGTCAGACTGAACAGATAGGATTTGTAGCTCTCGGGTGTACCTAAGTGATAATGCACAGATATCCCGGAATGGATAACAACTAATAGTATTACTATAGTACTCAGGCAGCAGCCAGCATTGATCGATACGAAAGGGAACAAACAGTTCAGTCTCATCTTACTGTATATACAGATTTGCTAAGTTCACACGCAAGAGCCGACATAATATGTATATGGGTTCTCCATTAAAGCTTACAATCTGGAGGGCCACGGGAAACTGTGGTCTGTTCCACCTAGAGCCGAATTAAATTAATGCAAATATTAAATTCTACTTTTCTAACATTAAGTTAACGTAATTTGTTATCATTAAACCAATGCGATAAAGAAGACCGGGTACTGTTTACATCGTCAAAATTTATTTCATTCAATTTACTTTCAAGCTCCTTGCCGGATTTTTCATCTACTCGTTTAATATTCATTTTAAAGATCTATTCCGTTCTCTTTGTATTCATTTTAAATAGCTAATTGGTGTACATGTCAAAATTATAAGCAGTGGTACTACCATAATCAGAAAATTTGTCAGTAGACTTAGTTACGAGTTGCTGTACTGTCGTGTACCGTCATACCTTGATTAGAGGTATTCACTCCATTCCATTCATTTACAGCAATGTTTCGCAAACATTTTCTATTCAAAGTGCACGTACCATGGCAGCTAATTTTGGTGAACTCACCATAATTGAAAAATCAATTAAATTTTGTTTGTTTTGTGTATACAGGTGTTAATTATGAAATAATAGCAACCCGCCCTCGCTTCGCTTCGGGAAACTTATTCCTTCGGTTTGCAAAGATTTAGTTATACATTTTGGATAATTCACACTATATCTTTATAAATTATATCCTATGTGTTATTTTGATGTGTAAGATATATTATTGTAAAGTTTCATCAAAATCCATTCGGTAGTTTTTGCGTGAAAGAGTATCAAACATTCATACATCCATACAAACTTTCGCATTTATAATATTAATAGGATTAATTATACATTGAGCAAAGGTAGTTTCACATTTGCGTTGCAGTGCTTTAAAATATTGGTTCTCAACCAGTATCCATCAATGGCCACGAAGGAGCTAGAACATGCTACGCGAAAACCATTACGCGATGTAAAACTATTAAACGTTTTGTATTGATAATTTAAGGTAGTTTAAGTATTAGGATAATTTTTGTTTTGTTTTGTAGTTTAATACTAGTCAGCGGTAAATGCGTTGTAAAATAATACTAATATACTCATAATTCGCATTATATTATAATGATAACCCTGTCTGAAACGACGATATAACTGATACGTCGCAATATTTATGTCCTGGTCCGGTCATAAAATTGGCAATATATTAAAACGATTAGCCATTTCATGATATTCAAGTTGTTTGACAAAATATTTGATGATATTGTTGACACACAAACATTTGAACGTTTTTTTTCCCGAACCAAAAAGCATGGACTGCTGTAATTGTAAAGAATTAAGGCGAATAGAAGATAATTTTAGCGTGTATTCTCCTAAGAAAACAAGATTTATTTTATTACATAGCATAATTTGCTAAGAAATTCGTATATGGTTCGAATATGACGGTAATTTGTAGCATATATAAATTGTTTATTACGGTTTCATGAATAAGGTTAGACGACTAGTATTTGCAAGAATGCTATAATCTAAAATGTACTGCGCGGAGTACGCTGTTTGACAAATAGATAAAATAATTCACGAGAAACCTTTAAAAGTATGATTATGATGTATGTATGATGCTTTTGTATAACGATGTAGTTCTACGGCAATAAAATAAATATTGGTTAAGTCGGGTATATCCCCAAATTGTGAAACTTTCTATCTTTGCCTTTTCTGACTTTTTCCTTATCATTTTTTGTGAAACTGGCTCAGGTAAGGGTAGGATCAATTGCTTAAACTATCGTTTATATTTGCTGACCCACGCCCAGCAGTGGGCAAGTAGGCGGTGTGGTCACTATGACACAAGACACTATATTCTTACACTCACCACGTCATTAAAAGATCTTGATTCACGATGCACTTGGGTTTTCACGAGCGGTGCATTTTATCACCGCACTTTATTAAAGGACATAAACCAGACACGTGGTTTCTTTGACACCATTGCGATTATGGTTATTAAATTTAATTTGAATACATGGTATTGAAAAAAGAAAGAAAAGGAAAGGTGTCACACGTCACACCTCAAAATTCATGGATGAACTTCATTAGTAGAGTAGTGACTTTACTAATGACTCTACTACAGACAACTGAGCTATTGGGTCGTCAAATTAGTGTTTATAGTTTTATTTGCGGATGAACAAATGCGATCACAGGATACAATGAGTTTCCACGTATACGATTGTGTTGCACGCTTCACAAAAACTGTAGCAACGCCAACGAAACGTGATAAAACAAGTGAAAAAAGTTTCAGTGTAAAACATTTTTTATACGAATCATCCTAGCAAATTATTTATCTATCGATATACGAGTACATAATATTGATAAATGATTTTAATTTTAATTGCATTAAATACAATTAAGGTATTGCGATCATCGTGAAAACGTTACAAATGACTGTAGAGGTTATTTTTGTGTTGTACGAAAAACTTGTGGTCACGCATGTCACTTGTCATTATGTACCATGACTAGTTTTAACTATTAAAAGTTCAAAAACATTTGTATGAATTTTAAAATATTAGATCGTTAGAATCCAATAAGATTGATTTCGCTCGTATAAAACTAATTAGTTTTTTATAAATGATACATGTTTTAATAGACGAAAAATGTTGCAATTTACATAAAATTCAATAACAAAACTAAGATTCCCATACAGAAGTTTTACTGGACATATTTTTTGGTAATAATGGCCGACTTTATAATTCGTGTAAAACCAATGACACTACCACAACAGAAGCTCAGTTTCGTTTCATTAGCCGTTGTGTAGTCCGGAACGTAAACAACTGGAGTCACCTCTCGCAGTAACGCGGTGGCTTTGTAGAATCTGATAATGAGATCTATCTATGCATACTAATAATAAAACTTTATAAAAAGGTATGACCTATTCATATCTTTAATATTTATTGAAGTTTAATAACGACCCTGTAGCCCATTGATTGCTTTGCCTGACGAGCGGGGAGTAGCGGGTTTGATTCCCGGCCAAAGCAGACATTTATGTGATGAATGTCCTTGGATCGTGTCTGTGTTGTATTGGTTTCCATTATTCTGTTTGTATTATCTTTTCTATCATTCTCTCTGTCTGTTTATCTGTTTGTTGTTTTTCTCTGTCGTTGGCTCAAAAGATATATGAATATTTATAACCAAGATTATTAATTGGACTTGTTTACCAATTACGTTACGAATGCGTAAATCACACATGATTGAGGCGGCACTTTGAAAATATCTCAGTTTGCTAAATAACAAATGGTTTCGACGACGGAAGTATCGCCCTTGAAGTAAGCACTCAATACGCAGAAATGGCACTATGTTTGTTCGTTGAAACGGTTTCGCAGAGATGTAGAGAAATGTTTTCATTTATTGAATAAAGTCAAAGTCATTTATTCATATAGTTTTCGCTGGAACGGTGAATTCCCCGTTTCGCCACAGTTGTCGTATGTTGGAATTACTAAGAATTATGTATCCAAAAGTTCCATGACATTTAAAACTTAAATACACGCTACTTTTTGCTACTACAATCAATACGGCTAAATTTTTTCGAGCGTCTCTAAAATACTGAAGCAAACTTTGCCCGACGCGCAGCCGTTACTAGTTTAATAATAATTTCCCGCGTGTGATTAAAGTGTAACAATTTTAAGCACATTCGCTGATTTTGTGGCTTTTATGAAATAAATTAATCAAGTTGAAAACTTTTGTCACAAGAAAATCTGGTCGCATGATATTATCATTGGAGGCAACGCCACTCGTACAGTCACTTCAAGCGGGATTGTATATATTGATATATAATCCCGCTTGAAGTTACTTGTTTCATGGGAATATAAATAAATTATGTGTTCGCAATTCCCAAACTATTAGATAGGTAGATAATGTAAATATTTAAAAGTATATTTTTTTTATTATGGCATTATTACTAACCGTAGATGCCAATAATTTGGAATATCGGTTAAATATGTAGTACGTAACAACTATTGCAATTAAACCCTCTAATAATGTTAGTATCGACAATATTTATAGTATGTATTGTGAAATGTCAATATATAAGTCTAGTTTTATCCTAGTCTTTTCTACATTCAAGATGTATTTTCTCTGCTAGCGTGTGAGCAGAACTAGACCGTGTTGATGTAATTACTGCATTTAACGACGTTTCTTGAAAACACACTCAACACTTCAGAATATCGGCACCGTTTGTCAACATTTGCATTGAGAGCATTAACAACTTCATCTTTGAATATGTATGCTTGGAAATTAAGCTAACTTCATCTCCGAAAATTTATGCTCTAAAATTAAACCCCGCTATTATTTATTGCTTCAGTGGACGAAAACAACGAGATTTGCATTTAAATTTTTCATAATATTTTTGATGGTGTTAAGGCTTGCGGCTTCTTTAGTCCTATTACCCCGAAGAAAGACTTGAGTTCAGCAGGGGAAAAGGTAGAGTTTGTAATGATACTGACTAGAAATTTGCATCAGATGTTTTTATCAAAATTGGCCGCGAGCCAAATTTGCATATTTCACGTAACACCCAGTAGTTTTTGGAAACTCATCCTCTCTACATGTACGTAGTATAGACAGATTAATACATACAATAAAACTGTAACTGATTAAAGGTTGATTCAAACAGCCGACGGGGCGGGATGGGTCCCGTCGCCTTTGTACTGCGCTCGACGTGACGCGTCGCGCTCGGCGGGTCGAATCACGTCGCGCGCAGTACAAATGCGACGGGACCCGTCCCGCCCCGTCGGCTGTTTGAATCAACCTTAAAGGTTGATTCAAACAGCCTAAACATAAAACGGGTTTTTTAATCCTTGATTAAAAAACCCGTTTTATCATTTATGTTGGAAGTTAAAGAAATAAGTCTCGAAAGCTTCGATGTGGCATAGGGGACTCGAAGCGAAACACTAATTACCATCATAATAAAAAAGTAAATTTATTTTATTAAATAGGCTATCTATTCTTTTATGATATGAAGTGCTAATAGCATTATCTCTCAGTGGATTCAGACAGTTTAAGCTCAATCAATATATTATTATACCGCTGTGAACATTTACCATTTAAATGAATGCAAATTACGAGCATATACGAAATTATCCACAAACTCAAGCTAAGGAATGAGTATGAGTGGTTCACTCAGTGTTCGAAATTTGACCATCATTATTAAAACTTTACATTATTGACGATAATATATATTTGCAAGTTTTGTTTTTTAAATCGCAATTCACTTTTCAACTTTCAATTCAAAACAGTTCAGTAAGTATTGTTAAATGATATGGCACAAAGCGCACCAGAATTATTTTTTATTTCCATTTATTATAAAAGCGTGTTTTGGTTTTTTTTTTACTATATATTACACAATCATATTTTACCTTGATTACAGCATCTGTTGCTTCTTAATTTAAAAAGCTATTCGACCCAAGATTTTCGATAAGGTCTAAATCAATCAAAGTACAAATCACACTCGTATTACTAAACATAGTACTAAAAGCGTTTTAAAAATACGTACGATTTCCTCAAAATTCTTGTGCAATATTAATTCTTTTTTTAGTTCTGATAAGGTAGTGCTTACAACAATCCCATCTGATGGTAAGTGGCGATGAAGTCCTTGAGGTGTTGCGCGCACTAACTTAGATAAAGTTACTGCTCATAAACTTACCTCCAAATCTGAGTCGAGACATTCTAGACTTGAGCGTAATGATATCCTATTCGATCGTCTAGATAGGCTGTTAATACCCATGAGTTTGTTTGAACGTCCAAGAGTAGCACTTCCACCCATGATTTCTGGTTCCCGAAACGATAACTTTTTTCGCGGTCTTTCATTTGTATCTTGAATCTGCACATCTTGTCCTAATTTATCCATCACAGGTATCACTAAACGAGACTGAACGTACACTTCGTCCGTGGAATCGAATTGTCGATGCAATGGTAATAAGTCCTTTGAAAAATTCCTACACTTTGAATCCATAACATCTTCGTATCGTTTCGCAGCACCTACTGATAGAGGTCTCGGTCTGGTTGGGGCATATTCGCGTGGAATATCCTCTATCCGACTTTTGTGTTTTTTGCGAATATCACCGAACTCTGGCTCTGACCGGCTACTCTTTAATCTTTCTTGACTCTTTTTAGATTTCGCCTCCTGTTTGGATTCCTTGGATCGCTGGTGATCATGTCGAGGTCTTAAAGCTCCACCTAACGAGACCAAAGTGCTCCTCGCCTTGAGTAACACTTCTGTAGGCAGGTTCTTCAGGAGATGGTCGTTCCTTCGATGCTTGATATCGTTCTCCTTGTGATTAGACATTTCGCTTGCGATTTAGTTTGGCTGTTCATGTGAATTATTTTCCGTTGGCCTGGTTCGCGATACTCTCACAAGTCAATGTGAAACGCGCTCTTCCGCACGGCTTCCCACGAAACAACTGAAGTGGCGGCGGCATGGTCGGCGCGTGCGTCGCACGTCGCTACAAGCACCACAAATAAACACATTCGCGTATTTCCAACGACTCTCTGAATAATACACGCCGGCTCTTGACATCTCTGATGTTACCAATAAGAATATCTTACTTTAAGCGGATTCTTATTCTTATCCACTTTGATAAAGACCTTAAGAACGTTTTTAGCTTGCGGGAAAGAAACTTTGCGTGGTTAATTTGTTTGTTAATTTAATATACCGAAATAATCACCGTAACACGTATACGTATTTAATTATCTTGAACGTAAGGAGATGTTATGTACACGACAGATTGTGCAAATATTTATGTTCAAATAAACCATTTGGAGTAAACCAATTCCGTACATAAATTAAGCCATCTTCGACGTTTAATCGATTACCAGACCATAACGTTTCCTGGTGATTAGTTAAATCGAAAATTTTGTAAACGTATCTTTACGAACTAATTTTATACGTGGAACCAGTATAAGTACATAGAGTATCATTTGTTATAAGTAAATTCAAGCTCTTTGACATCTTTCTATCAATTTAAATAAGAAAGGCATCGACAGATTTAGTGTTAGATCTCTGGGGTTACAATATTTTCGATTTATACATATTATTATACGTAATTACGACTATTTTTTTATATAACAATAATTCATTACGTTATTGCGATTTTAAACAACTAATCTTAAAATGTTTAATCCATCATCTTTACAGTATCAATTTGAAATAAATCAGGGAGCTCATTGATGTTGCTTGTAAAAGTCGTTGATATTTACGAATGTTTTCGGGAAACAAAATATTCGGTGGTAGTGTATAAAGGAACCGTAAAATGTTCCGGGCAGTAATAAACTTCCATGTAATCGATTGGTGTAATTACAATAATGAAATATGGGTTACAAACATTCCCATCAGTTAAAGTGTTATAGTGGTTCATGAATGATTCGAACAATTGATTATAAAAGTAAAGTGGGAACTGGAATACAAGATTTGTATTGTATGTAAACTCCAATTCGAGGAGTCCAATGGTTTTGACACTGACCAGTGGCGATTTAACGCTGACAGATTTAGAACGAGATACACAAACAAACGCGAGGATAGATTCCTATTGGATATCTTTAACTAGGATTGTTTACGTCGCTGGTTTTACGTATTATTGATTTTTAAGTGGTTTTTGTCAGAATATTAGTTCTCCAATTCACGCCGTATTATTAACTCTAAATCATAAATTCATAATGAACTCGGCAGTTCAATGGCCGACTTTCTTAAAATTACTTTTTATTGATTACTAAGTGTGACACGGTATTGTGTAGGTAATCTATATATATATAATCTTTATATAAAAAAATGAATCCCTATTTCCCTTGGTCACGGCATCAAGCTTGAACAGCTGGACTGATTTCGCTAATTCTTTTTTCGTTGTGTTTGGTATTGTCAGGAGTAGAAGCTTATGAAAGAAATGCTTATGAAAAATTAAGAAAATTGCGTGGAAAATTAGAAAATTCAAGAACTTATACATCACATTAAATTTTCTCATGATTTTGTAACCTTAGCGCTTTTGACACTAAAAACATTTATAATGTAACCTTATGGGGTTTAACATAACATTGACAGAATGCGTGCTGCAAATATGTAAAAAAAATGAATTTCTTAGTCATAGTCTATACAGTTAAGACAGGACAACGTCTGCCGGGTCAGTTAGTAATGTTATAATTTAAAATGTATTATACTAGGAAACTAAAACGAAAAAAGAAAAAATTCATAACCCACCAAATGCAACTCAGGTGTGGGATTCGAACCCACGCTCCCTGACGGGAACCGCGGCCTTCCGGCCGCGGCGCTTTAACCACTCGGCCAACCTGAGGTACTAGATAAGGTTGAAATTTTCCTACTCTATGTAGCTTTGCACATGCGCAGTAGGCTTCAAAACGGACTTAGAGTAAAGTCTAGTCTTGTGTGTTGTCCATGGCACCCACGACACTAGGATTTAGTGTGGGGCTATGAGTTTGTAGAGAGAGGTGTTTATTTAATTTGAGTACATAATAAATCCAATTAGGACGACCCTGAAGAGCCTACAAGACAAAAGCAGGTTTTTTTTAGATTGACCGATCTGAGCAGAACGTCATTAGCTTTGATCTATATTTGATGATTCACGCTTAGCGAATAAATATACCTACTATCCTTACTACGTCATTGATAGAATGACGTTTTTTCAATGTGTGATATTTTGCTGCGAAAGTTTACTTATGTATGTATATTTTTTTCGGGTATATGGATTTTGATTGTTATTAACAATTAAGTTTATACATTTAATATTAGTTTTAAAGTATTTTGGATAAAGCCTTTTTTAGCTTGTCTATGTATACATACCTAACACTTTTGTTTACCTACTCGTAAAAAGACGAACGTAGGAAGTAAAACGTTACTTGTAAACATGTTTATGCCAACACAATGCAATAAAAGTTCTCCAGTATGACGCATCCTTGTCCGCATGCCTCGAAAATGCTATCTTCCTTTTCATAAGTTAGATATACTGCTGCGCTTTACGAGGGCTCTGTTTACGAGGGCCCAGTCCGCAAACGAGCCTGTACTGGGGCTTTCGTGATAACATTCACAATTGCCCGCATGATATACGTAAAATACTTGATCATTGTGTTATCTTTTCGAACTTCTATCTACATCAATCTTTATGAAAGTGGGCGATAATACTCCCTAGTGTGCTGAAGGGCTTAAGAGGGGGTATAAAGCTAGGAAAAAATCAAATTTCACCCGCCCGTCTCAATGGAGCAACGGTACTGATAAATGGAACAGAGCATGTCAAAATCCTAGAGCTATAAAGATAAATGTATTTTATTTAAATAATTCGTAAATTATAGATTTGATTTAGAAATCGATCTACAAATCCCTCCGTGATACTAATTAGCATAATATATTAAAATATTGACTCAAAAACATGCACCATATTGAAAATAAATTGATTTTAGTTGAAAATTAGACCTAACTTTGTGATTTTTTTCTATCGAGAAAATTTAATTTTTTTTATGTTTTTGCTTCTTGCATTCACTCAATAATATGATGATACTTCATCTAACTATGTTTTTCTTCAGCTTCTAGAAACTTGATCTACTACTGTAAAAATTGAATCTACGATTGCCAATTTTGCTTTATACCCCCTCTTAAGTGAAGCTGATAGCCTAAAGGAAGGAATGTTATTGTTTGTTTTAGTAAGAATGTAGAGTGTTGAAAATTCAAGATTCATGAAGTGGGCGGTAAGTGGGATAAGTTTAAGAAGTAACAATTACCTAACCTTTAGTCATTAATGGATACTGCATATGAAGGGATAAAAAAGGAAAACAGGAATTATTCCAAAACTCTAGATTTAATACTTATTACAATTACACACACGTTTTGTTTTTTGAGACACTTTTAGAATCTTTGGAATAGTAATACGAAAATAGGCGAATTTAGTGTATGTACTTAGAGTGGTCTGTGGTACTTAGAATCGATATAACATTTAGAAATAGCTACGAAGGGACCTTGTGTTCAGTAAGAACATTGAAAAGTAATTGGAATTTTAATTCAACATCACAAAGTAAATACCTACTTACAGACATTGGCAATATTTAATTTACAGTTGGAAATTGGTTCTCTAACGTTTTCAATGGAATCCAAGTTTAATAGAATAGCTTCTGAAAATCCTTAGACGAAAAAATAGAGAGGTGTATTGGGAGGCGTAGTTCGAACAAAAGCTTTCCTTTGCTATGTTTCTGGCACGCGAATTATAAACTTGAAAGCTTGTTTTAATTACCTACAGGTGCTGGTCCTGGGTTCCATTCCCAGCGAGGCGGCATTCAAACAATGATGAAAGTTCAAACGATCATAACAGAATTTGTACACAAAAAGTGATAATTTCAGATGATTATTTTTATAACTAAATAACTGTTTATTAGTAGGTACTTAAGAAATAACTTAAAGCATGGAAAACAGTTTAAGAAAACGTTTTTCATAATTGAGTTTTTGGGGTTGATTATAACAGGGAAAATAACAAGTTCAGAAGCAACTGTCAGTTGGATTGTCATAAAAATGTACCAGCGGCTATTGAGCTACTTTACATAATTATAATATTAGTAATTCTAGTTGGAAAGTACTCATAGCTCGGTGACTTGTTGCGCTCCTGAGTGATCGACCGAATCAAGCAACAGCGGGCGCGGTCAGCAGTTGGATGGGTGACCGCTAGTAGCAAAAAAATTTTGAACGTTTCCGTGCTTCGGAGAGCACATTGACCGACATTGAGATTGAAACGTCTCACCACACTAAACGTCTCACCAGACTAAACGTCTCATCACACTAAACGTCTCACCACACTAAACGTCTCACCACACTAAACGTCTCATCACACTAAACGTCTCACCACACTAAACGTCTCACCACACTAAACGTCTCACCACACTAAACGTCTCACCACACTAAACGTCTCATCACACTAAACGTCTCACCACACTAAACGTCTCACCACACTAAACGTCTCATCACACTAAACGTCTCACCACACTAAACGTCTCACCACACTAAACGTCTCATCACACTAAACGTCTCACCACACTAAACGTCTCACCACACTAAAAACTGGTGAGACGTTTCAACGGTTCACAAATCCGGGCGGCACTCGAATTCGCGAAACTACTGCCGTCCGTCCGTCCGTTCAGTTCACTATATCATACTTTGGACACTAGTTATTCATAATCTATTTATTCGTGGATGATATTTGAATATTGATTTAGCGTGCATTTCAACTTTTTCAATCGATGCTTTTATACACGACCCCATAGCCGTTTATCGTGGGTCCCGATTCGATTTCCGGCAGATATTTATATGATAGATAAAATATTCTTCACAAGCCTTCGTTCTTTGTGACATCAATTTGTATACAAGCCACTTGAAACACCCAAGTTATGAGATTTCGGCGTAAAAATGACGTGAAACGATCCGTATATGTATAGGTATCTGACGGTTAAAAGCACAGTTGCTAAATAAATTAATTGCGTATTATTATTTTTGATACGTTTCCGAACCATTTTTTACTATGGAATCCTTTTGTGTTTCTACACTCAGTCATACAAATTTTATTATTTATTTATTTATTTACGCGCGGAATCTGAGACTATGATAACAATAGCAAAATTCACTGACCTTCCTCTTGCTCTTGAAGACATTACATTTGAAGACGTTCGTAGCGCCATCTCGAGCGATGTACGAGAAGATCTTCAGGTCGGAGCTATCGTGCGACACGTAGAATATGCGGTAGATCGGATGGTGCATGATCTCCATACAGTCCACGCTGCCTTTCTTGCGGGTGAAGAAGCGAGCGGCCTGGTACAACTAGAAAAATAATACTAATGTTAGAATCTGGTTGTTGGTACATGTAAGAATGAATCACTTTTTTTGGAGTCTATGAAACGGAAATGACGTGAAAAAGCGTCAGTAAAATGAAATAGGCACATTTTAACGGGGGAGAAAATGAGATAGGAAGCATTATCCGCTTGCGTGCTCCAAAGTCGGGGTTCTAAGAGCAATACCTATTACGGCAAAATGGCGGCTTACGTAAGCAAAGCAAAAGATGAATATTTGGACTGACAGTATTCGTTTTTTTTAAGTTTTCACTTCTACCACGTGTGAATTGCACACATATTGATTTTTTTTACATATTACAATACAAATAAGCTTGACAACAATCCATTTAATGGTAAGGGACGTTATTGTAGACAAGCAGATTCTTCGCAGTGCGCATAATGGACGACGGGGCAAGCTGTGTCATTAATATAGTTCATGCCGTATGGATGGATATGGTCGGGTGGTCTGGAGGAACGTTGATGGGGAAATTGTATCGAAAAATAATTCCTGCGCACACTCTTCATAATAGGGTATATTTTAGGGGCAGATAAGTTTCAACCTGAATTGTTTTTCGTGAATTCAAGTTTATATTTCAAGTTTATATTTCAAGTTTAGAACAAATAATTATAATAATAACCGATAATTTTTTTTTAATAAAAGGTAAACAGTTGAAAAATGAGCAGACGTACCACCTGGTGGATGCCGACCGTTACCGTTATTATTATTAATGTAGCCGCGGACCGACACTGCGATGGAATAAGCTAAAACATATTTGGTGGTGTAGCACCTACCGACATCCCGCGGGATGGGCGTTATAGTTGATCAAAATAAATTTACTGTGATTCACAATGATTTATTTGAAGTAAAAATAAAATGAATTAAATATTAAAAATGTAAAATAAAAAATTTAAAGGGTTTAGGCCTGTTAAAATGACAACCCACTTGTAAATTTATCGTAGTTGGTAATAAAATACAATATAGAATATTTTATGATCGCGTCGTTTCAACTGTAAATGTATTCAATGCAAATTGATGGAGCTCGTCACGCCTAAAGCGTGATATATAATTTTGTAAATTTTATAACAACATTAAACAGTATGTTATGCTATGTGTGCTGTGAATAGCACAAACATACATAGTACAACCATACATACAACCTAATTACATAGTAAAGTCAATTATTTAAAATAAATATATTATTTTCTAACTAGACTTTAATATATAAATATAATATAGGTACCATAATATAAAACTTAAAGTTTAATTGGTTACACAAAACCTTTAATTAAATGTTAATACTTAAGTAATATGATACTAATGTAGCAAACATATAATTTTCTTCAGAACAAGTCCATTCATATAAACTAATATTATAAAGCTGATGAGTTTGTTTGTTTCAACGAGTTAATCCCAGGAACTACTGGTTCGAATTGAATCTTTTTTTTGTTGGATAGTCCATATATCTAAGAAGGCTATAGGCTATAACGTTACACTACTACTAATACGAGTGGATCAATGGAAATGTTGCAAAAATGGGAAAATATTTAATTTGTAAACGTAAAGAACGAGTTCCCCGAAGCGATGCGAGGGCGGCTCCAGTTGTCTCGTTATAAAAATAAATAAAGTTTGTTCCAAATAGCGCTTCAAACTTGCTTGTTCATTGAGTTCCATTATACCCTGATATAATAATTACACTGTCAATAAACTCAATTTCCAGTCTTAAGTCTTGTTTCAGCGATTTCACTTTTAATTAAAGGTGTCTTTCGATGTTAATGAAATAACTTCATAAAGGGCCGAGTTCTTCGATTTTATTAACGCGTTTAGTACCGATAACCTCTTTCATCGGCATTTCGTGGTTCTAATTAATTTTTCTCCGTGCCCGCTCAAATTGAGATTCCTACTCGTAAAAATGTAATCGGAAATTATTTCATAATTTATACATATAAAATAAAACTGTAACATGGAAGATATATCAGAAAAAATATTATTGGAGGCAAATCTTTATCTGTTTGTCTGTTGAAGACTTAACCGATTTGAGTGCGGTTTTCACAAATGTATTTTTGTAAGCTTTACTTTGTGTTTATTTTATTTCAATAGGTTAGTCATGTCTAAAAACAAAAACGTTATAAAAAAGGTTTATACAAACACTTTCGAAAGTCAAACTACGTCATTGCTTTAACAAATCCCCATGGTGAAAGGTCCTGGAAGAAGAAGCGGCTAGAAACTTCCAAGGAGCACTCCCCTTTTTCTGCTCACAGTACCAGATGTCACTACCGTCTCGTACGTATGTACAGACATCGATCAGTAACAGGTAAGTACTTACAAATTTTTCAATTTAAATTACAAATTCGTTAAAAAAATACTTATGACTTGTCTTAATAAAATTTAAAAAAATAAATCAATCCGTCAATTCTAAAACATTTTATTATCTACCCATGAACGAGCGACCATCTTACTGAGCCGAACATTAGGTACAATCGGTTTCGCGTCATTCAAATATAAATATTTCAGTACCTATAAATGGAGTCTTTGAAAAACTAACCGTTAACCGCAATGAACATGATACGATTTAGGTATTGCTGGCATACTCGCTGTAAATGCCTTTGGTGGATAATTACTAACCAACGAAACCTAACACCGTTTGCTAACAGGACTAACCATCCTAGTCCTTATTTGAGTTTTGTTCTGTGTAGGTCGCAGTTATCAGCGGCAGGGTGGTGCTGCATGCTCGTTTGCTACCTTAATTCCATAATAAAATCATAGAACCATTTACTCGTACATAGAGATAGCTCGTCTGATTGTTTGTCGGTTATTTTTACCTAAATTATACTTTTCATTATTTGCGTATCTACTTTTAATAAATTTATATCGTTCGTGGATATCATTTGCATTACGAGTATCTATGTATATTGCAAACCTGTTACAATCAATATTCTAGCCGCGAAACTTCATTTATTTGACGATCCCACCCAACAAATAGTTGCGGATTCCACATATTGGTCGCGTTGGGTGGAATTCCAGTTTAGCCGAATAGGAATTCCAATACCTATTGGTTGAATGGTTTGAGTGTTCTCTGAACTCTGGATCTTATTATTGAATGCTGACTATACTATACAATACTGACCTATCTTGGAGCCGACAATTAAAAAATTCTATCTACAAACAAATTAAAAAAATCTAGCGACAAACATGAAAGTCCCGCGTGTCTGTACATCGCAAAAAAAAACGGTTGAGAGAATAAGAATGGGAGAATAAATAATAGAAATTTCTATTTTTTTTTTATTATTGTTTGACTGTTTTTATTTGTGTGTTTACGAGTATGTTAACAACATCAGTGAAATTCAAGCGTTCACGTTCTTTGTAAAACTTTATTATTTATATATAAAACTTTATTAATTTTAAAGATTACAAATACATTTTATGAAATTTAAAATATATTTCCTTGATTACTCTTTTAGTCAAAACTGAAACCAACTGTATTAATAAAACACTCATACTCTTATTTAAAATATGTTTGCTTCTTTTAAACATTCGTCACCCATCATGCCTGTCCTCGGAAGTTACGCTTGCATATCTCGCTCTACCAGTTTAAAATCGCATTTTACTGAATTAAATTGGATAAATGGAAATTATTCAGTTGTGAATCCAGTAGGATTAACATGTAACAAATCCTTTCTTATTATAGTGAGTGTGCTTCATTAGCTAGGCTCTACGATGGTGAATCTGTCAGTCAGTCAAGACAACTTTTTTTAAACTTTTTCAAGTCTGTAGCGAAATAAAGATAAACATTGTTTATTACAAGTCATTATACCTACTGTCAACAATATTTTAGTTCTAACACCTCTAACTTCATATTACGGTATGTTACGAGTGTAAAGCTAGCACAATAGAAATCTATTCTGAGTATTGACTAATGGAGTAAGGCTGAGGGAAAAATCCAAAAAGTTTTCCATGAACGCACGTGAATAGGACGGGTCGTAGAGTTTAAGTTTTACGGCTGACAGGGACGCCTGGAAATAAACAGTCGCAGTTTTCTCTTTAGCATTGTAACCACAGTTATAATGAGACGGCCTAGACTCATTGCGCTGGAGTAACCTTCCAGGTGCTGTTTCAGTGTAGCTTCTTAGCCAACTCTAGTAGTGTGTTCGTATGCCATCTGATATGCCGAATTAAGGCATCTCGTATGAGTAAAAATGTCTACGATCACATACCTTGGTCTTGAGTTTGCTTCGCCGACTGGTGACGCGCACTCCGTCCGTCGAGATGTCCATGGTAACCTTATGCTTCTTAATTTTTTTCGACTTGAATTCGTACTGAAAAAAATAAAAGAATTACTACAAACAAAAACAGTTGCAAAGGGTGTTATACTTGGGGTTATAAGAAATAATTTAGGCATAGCCCAGTGGTTTTAAAGTCGATCTTCCGTAAGCGTTTTGAGTTCGAGTCGTGCTATACATTTATTTTTTATTTTTTGTATTCTTCAATACTTTGGTCATATTGCAAGAAGGCTGTATGACAATGTGGAGAAACTGATGGTAATAGAAAATATTTAGTGCATGAGACCTTGGGGCCGAAACCCCAAAAATACGTACAGATTTCCAAACACCTGGAGATACCCGTCAATGTGGCACTCTATGAATCTGACGTGAAACTACTGACTCATTGAAAATAGGTCCGTATAATAAGTTGGTTACAATCATCGATACTCTCCGACATTTATGTATGTTATATCATTTTGTAAACTTAGGGAACTTACTTTAACTTACTGAACAGTATATTTTTATCAAAATCGATTCAGAAGTTTTTAAAATGCGGCGGCTTGGCTTATTTATACTAGTTGTGTTGTGGTGTCAGAGAGATAAAATTTATTTTATAATGTCAAATTAAAGCACGCGTGTTAACGTATCCTCAAAATTGGGGGGCAGGCCGGCAAACACTGGGACTCGCCAAATAAAAACAACTAAAGCAACTAAACTTATTTTTATTTGGCCAGTCCAATTAAGCAATTGAAAAGGAAGTAAAGCTGATTTAGGTTAGAGTTCTCTGTTTTAATTTACATCGAAAAAGGAAACGCGTGAAGCGTAACACTGTAATCAGTAACACCAAACGCATCCACGACGTATTGTTAATCAAGATCGAAGACGTAAATCCGAACTGTAGCCGAGACCTTAGCGATTAGATTATTAAATACCTTTGGGCGGTTTAACTTCAAACACGGATTGGCATGGAAGAACTTGTGCAAATATAAGACATCAATTTCCTAGTCAAATAGTATCACGAGAGCAATTTGGTTAAATGAGATAGGCGCAGATTTACTAATCTTATCCAAGTACGCGAATACTTGTTACTTCAAGGGTTTTTTAACCTACATAGAATGGATGAGGTCTACAGAAACGATATCAAGAAATTTCTAGATTATTACTATAAATAACGAGGGCGAATTAAAAGAGTATTTTTATTGCCACAATGTATTTAATATAATGAATGAACTACGTATATGAATGAACGTATAACGTAAAACGTTATAGATTTATTGGTGTATATTAAAAAAATCTGATTAAATAACTGCAAATATTAACTTCACCTATGTCACTCACTTTAGAACACATTAAAAACGTGTTTCAGTTACGCTCCGAATTCTTCATTCAACATTTTCTACGATTCACTGTTACTGTAAGACTGTAACTTCATTAAAAAAAAACTGAATAGATTAAAACAGAAGACTGCGAGACGGCGATACGGCGAATAAGAGCGCTAAAATACAATTTGCTCACTTCAATAATATAACTTAATCTCTAAGGAATTTTACGCGTTAATTTCGATATTCTTTTATTCTTCAAACGCTACGAGTAATTAAAACTAATTAACAAAAAGTGACAACTAAAGCTGCCGTTAAATCATCCTTTTATGCAAATGCCGATTTCAGTTTAATTTCAACGACAATAAAACAACGTATCTACGGGGTTCATGGTAAAATTCTAAAGAGATCTTGTGACATTGAATAAGACCCAATTATGAGGATTAGGCAGTCGCTGGGTCATTGTGGGTATTCCAGTAGGGTTAGTTTCATATACCTAAACAACAAAGAATGGAGTAAGATGGATTGCGTTTCATTTCTTAACATTACAAGCTGTGTTACGGAACATGGATGTCAATAATATCGAAGTTTACTGATGCGTTGCCAGCGAAAACAGCAATAAACAAGTCATTTAATTAGCTCTTAACAAGTACATTTACTGCGTTTAGTCGTTGCACCGAAACATGTTAAAGCATTTTACAGTTGACTATTACTTTTACATTTTAAAAAAGGGTGCTTTGTGTGGAATGCATTAGTACCGTCGGGATTAAACTAGTAAGAGGGGAGCCCAAGCGGGGATTTCGGGATTTACAACCTTGCACCTTGTGAAATGCTCCCAGTATTTAGCTAAGGTTGCCCCAAACTATACCTGAGCCCATTATAACGATGTTTTTTGCATTTTCAAAAATCGGCCATGACTTTTGGTCGCATCCAAATCGTCAGTCTTTTGAATAGGATCTAGTGGACGGTTCACTTAACCTCCCTTGGCAATTATTGACGCGCTCGAATTTTTTTTCTTATATTCCACCCTTTCGTACGGCCACCCCTACCATGCAAACCGGCAGATTAATATTTTTCCGTTATCAGAAAGACGTGGGGCGATACAATATTAATATCTGAAGCGCTCGAGTATTTTTGTGACTGTATTTTTTACATTCTTGAAAACCTGCACACGCTCCCCCACCAGTAAAAGTGTAGAATCATATGAACTTTTTTTTAGCATTTCACCTAACCTTTAAAATCGCTTCAAACCAAATTAGTTTAGAACTTATTGAGTTTAGGGCACTGCAAATAAATTCACATTTCGTGTCTTAAAGTTACTTCTACTCTTTATTCATAAAGCAAATCTACTCTAATTAAAAAATAAATTGACTGTTAAATTATAAAGCTTTAATTATTCGTAAATGACAAGCTTTAACCACAGGGTCACTAGTCAAAGCTTCCTTTGTATTTCGTGGTCAAAGCTACACAAAAGCTAACCACAGAATTGTAAATTGAAAACAACGAATTGTTATTAGTCGTAATTATAATAGTGCTACAAAGCTTTTTCACATATAAAATGTTTTTATATCTTCGAAAAGACATGGCTATCTATTAAGTGACAATATTGTTGAAATTTGAACGTGACTTGAACATCGAAATCCTTTTACAAGTCGTAAACGAATCGAGGGCATACTTATAGGAAGCACTTAATCTCAACATTGGCGTCAGAACAATAATTGTTTTCCATCGCTTCGCGTTCTTTTATTGAGTAAATGTGGGAGTGGGGCAATGCGATTCATTTATATTCTGAAGAAATGAAGTCTGAATGCGAGTATTTTTATTTCAATGGTCTAATACTGTGTCATTTCGACATAGTAAAACATTAACTGCTAAGTAGAATAGAATAGAAATATTATATATTGTGCAATGCAGGAAATTACAAAATTATAAGTAAATTATTGAGTAGATGTTACACAAAAGGCGTAAGTAATCGTCGCTTCTAAAAAACATGACGAAGGTATATGATCTTTGCAGCTAACACGAGATGACTTTGACATCGAACGAGGACTCAGAGGTTCAGTTTTTATCTAAGATATAAATTCATCGTGTTATGGGTATTTATTTAATAATGTTTTTTTGTGAAGGTCTCTATGCTTCTGGGTCACCACAGGGAATTCAGGGATTCCTAGCCCCGGATGTGAGTATGTAAGCATTTTTCGTTCGTTTTTTCA
Source organism: Ochlodes sylvanus (assembly GCA_905404295.2). Classification (NCBI taxonomy): domain Eukaryota; kingdom Metazoa; phylum Arthropoda; class Insecta; order Lepidoptera; family Hesperiidae; genus Ochlodes; species Ochlodes sylvanus. The sequence continues at coordinate 13,467,089 of FR990123.1, read as the reverse complement.
GCGGCTCAAAACTTATCGACAGGAATTGAAGCTCAAGAGAGGTTTTAATGCCAGGTCGCATGTAGGCGTAGAGTGGAACCGTGCATCTAACTTAACTATAAGGACATGGGTATATTTTAGATTATTTATACTACATTTGATAAAGAATTGCCATTTCATAATACACAATTGGTTACCCTGGTTTATGAATTCTTTTCACTTTCACTAAAATCAATTTCATTAAAAGGAGCTAGTCTCGTGTCAAATATAAGCCGCTAACGAAAAATCAAACATGGACGTTGATGAGAAAATTTGGAAAAAAATAAGAAAAAAAGTTTATTTGCGTAAAGTCAGGAAAGTACAAAAGCTTAAAAGCTTTAGTAGGTACCGCATCAATTCAATAAAAACCACTTTAATGGGTTGAAGCCAATAAGGGAATATTGATGCATATAAATGAAAAATGAATTCTGAAAGATAATAATTGAAAGCGTTCATCACATTACTTACAATGAAATTATTAACCCTGGAGAACTGGCCAAAAGTTTCCCCAAGCTTTGAGATTGTTGGGAAATAAATTAAAATCCGATTAAGCAATCAAAATCGCCTTTAAAGAAAGATTAGCAAGAAAATTAATAATCTTTCCAGATGGCGATATTACATGAAAACATACTGGCGCATACTGCGATTGCTTTTTTTATTAGCAAGAATCTCTTTTTTATTTTTATGAAGTAAGTAAGTAAGTACTTCGTAACCGTCCGTAAGTCATCTATGTATCTCTCGTTCATTAAGCAGTTTACTGAGACATCGTTTGGTGGTTTCTATTAAAATGCACTGCACACCTGCTTGTACAGCAGAAATGTATTTTTATGAAAATCTTTTTTCTTTTTTATGCAAAGACACATTATGGTAATGGTCACAGTTGGGTACAATACAGGAAGTATTAAGTTAAACAGTAAATTCGTAATTATGGTCACTACTGCTATTATTCAGTTCCGAACTGTTAATAATTATATTCAGTTTCCATTGGATTCAAATATTTTATATTATTGTATAGCTATAGCAGTTATAGGAAACCAACACGAAAACTGACTGTAAATTCATGTAACCATGTATTCTTGTTCCTTTTTTATTCCATTTCGAATAAAAATCTCTGTAACGTCTTCATTTATTTCAATAACTAACTATATTGACATTGAAAAAGACTTAAGAGAAGATGAAATACGAGTCTCTCTGGCCCAATGCTGCTTAAATATTCTTACAATACCCGAACGAAATGAACTCAGTTCAATAAAAATGGCACTTTGATTCATTTGTTCGGAGATTTGTTTGTGAATTTAAGGATTTAATTTAATGATATAACTTGTTACTCCATTTAATATTTCAGTTCTTACAAGTATAGAAGTTTTGGGTAAACGCCCTGAAGAACATTATTTGATGTTCTATGGTAATCTATAAGTACAACGTCATCAAGCATTGGCCGTCTAGTTGTAGGTTGTAACTCCCTGGAGGGTACTTCACCAATCAAGTGGGGTAGATAGTGTCGAACATGACGGAAGATCACTTGCCACCCGCATCTTTTATGTGGTGATATTACTTATCGTTATCTTTACTCATTTCGACGGCAGCTTTACACAATCCGGATCGATGGATAATATGCGCTTGGAAAAACGAAGAGTTTAAGAATTCTAGCGACCACTTATCTTCATCAATAATCGATTTGCTCCGAAGTTGCTTTATTTAGTAGATCATTTACGATTGACACAAGCCATCGCAATTTGATTCTCAATTTGTTATAACTACATTAACAAAAGTGATGTTGACAAAGGGTTTGGAAATTAATTAATTTATTATAATGTGTGTAAATTTATCAGATACGAACACCGGGGTGTGTAGTTGCATTTTTTTGCATTAAACATTACTTGGCCATGTTTTCTATAATAAAACAACAACTAATTTATATTTTAGTAAAAATTGTATTTGATAAAGAATCTATGCACATTCAAAATGTGATCCTCCGAAGACTACGTTTGAAACCACTAGACCATTTACGCGGTGATCAATTTGCTGTGTAGGATGTTTGATTTAAAAATAAATTCAAATATGGAATAATACAGACGACAGATAAATCCTTTGATTCGCGCCAAAATACCGATACCAATCCGAGAACAATGGAACACTCATAGCATATGACCAAGTATGCCTTTTGTGTACGTGCAGTCTCGGGCTTTCTCTGGTGAACATTTCCTATTTTTGGATTACAGCGTTTCCGTATTTTGCATCGATAGAGACATTTTGATAAAGTAATAATTATGGTTATTGATTCAATACTCACTCTTACACGTCGCATGGCCGCTACGATCTCAACGCGGCTTGTGGGTCTTGGGACGTCCATCGTTCCGATGTACTGAAACAACAAACAGAACTTTTGTTGTACGTAATGACATATAAAAAACGATTTGAATTTTTAAATCATATCTGTTCTTTAATAAGTTACAACGATTTTTACGTTAAGTTACGACGAACTTTAATAAGTCAAACGAAATTACAAATGAGATGATACGGGAATATTCGCCTGCCGTCCTGCGAAGTACGGCGCTCGGTGTATAAAATATGTACTTCAACTGTTGGGTTCCAAGCCACAAAACCGGTGATTTACAAACAATATGCTAGGTGTAGCAAACAGTTTTCGAAGTCGCGACCATCAGAAGCGATGAAAATATTGTATTTTTTGTACTACCACTATTAGTAAAATTGACTGAATATTATGTATAGAATAGTATCCATAGAATTAACGTCAGAGAATTTATCGCGTCCTACATTAGCGTTGAATTTCTAAAATACTTCAACAAACGACTTTGTTACAAGTGACGGCTTTTGATGCGCAGAGCGCTTTGAGTATTAGGCAGAGGTCTATTGTTTTCAAGATCATTCCAAATCAAATTAAGTATTTGCTGAACTCAATATTCAATTTCGGTGTCAGTATAACATTATAATTCAGGATATATTTCGTACTAGTCATGCTCGCAAAAGCGTTGTCATTTACATTTTGAACCAGTTTACTCACGGCAGTGTGTCATCCAAGATCGGAAAAAGGGCGATACTGCGGCCAGTGGGTAAAACTGAAAATCACTATTTTTATCACAGACGCATCGAAAAGTATAAAAAAAATGTATATCGCATCGAATACTTGCGGTTACTTAAAGCTCGTTATCAAGCTAATTAAAAACGTACCTATATGGTAAAAAATAAATATAGGTACATATTATTCATTTTAAACTTACACACAAACTTACGTATGTATAGGCAATTTTGAAATCCTTTATTAAGGAAAGCAAGAAACTGTTTTGAAAATGTATTGAAAGACGTTCATTCTGCAGCTTGAATTAATGGAACTGCCATTTAACTTAGCACCCGTTAAACCTCAGTTCTTTTATTGAGTGTACCTGACTAAATTTTGTTGGAATGATGTTGTGCATTTGATATAATATGTATATAAATCTGGATATACTATGATCCAATAACATAAATGATAAATGAATGATAATATATTTATAAAAATGCGGTTACAGTGGTCTCAAGTTCGCAAATGTGAGATACTTGATAGACCAGTATACAAGTATCTCAAATTTGCGAACTGCTGTAGTGGCATGCAAATTATTCTTATTAAATTACAATTATCTTTCATAAAATATTTAAAAAAGGAATATCTCAAATTTATACAGGTACACTGCAAAAAGTATTTAATAAATTGTATATATTATATCAGAAATTATAATTACTTAAGCATATCACAATTTACACGTAAGTATATAATAATATTAATTAAGGTAGCGTTATCGAGGGCATGTCGAGGGTCACAAAATTTCCGCTTGACAGATTTCTAATCATTTCTAGTGCTGAATATAATCAAACTAGTTCGTGGTAAACGTTGATAATTATACTTTCGATAAACGCAGCAAATATTGGATATTTTGCATCATAAATTTGAAATAATTAAGTTTATGTAATGACTGTAAATGTTTCCAGAAGTGAACAAGAGCGAAGACCGAAGTGAAGCAAAGAAGCAGACATCATAAAGCTAGCTAATAGCTTTGAACGAACGTCTCAACGCTCAGCAAGCAGTTTCATGGTTCAACAGGCATATGACAGCGCTCAAAGAATACTGAAATGTAGGAGCCCTTTTAGCCTCATAAGTATATTATACATCTGGTTTTATTCTTTGTTTCCCCATAAAATCATCACTACATAGTATAAAACAAAGTCGCTTTCTCTGTCCCTATAGATCTTTAAAACTACGCAACGGATTTTGATGCGGTTTTTTAATAGATATAATGATTCAAGAGGAAAGTTTATATGTATAATATATTAAAGTTTTGAAAGTCGGGAAAAATCAGGTTTCCCGAAGCGAAGCGAGGGCGGGATTACTAGTCTTAATATATATATTTCTTGTGTGCGTGTGTATGTGACTGAACTCCTCCTAAACGGCTTGACCGATTTGGTTGAAATTTTTTGTGTGTCTTCAGGTGGATCCGAGAATGGTTTAGATTCACAATTGGACCCGGTAGGTGGCGTTGCTGTCGATATATCACTAAAACATTTTTTAATTATAAAGCGGTACGAAGTACGCTGGGACCACTAGTATTTGTATAATTTTGTACGTTTTGTCTAAAGGTAAAGATTAATAAATAAAAAAATGCGCAATTAAACGAACAAAGAGTCATTCGATGTGAAAATAGCAAACACAAAAGGGCTACGAGGAAGACCTACTAATGACATATTTGAAGATCCTCCACTATAAAACTTGTACTGGGAAAAATGCAAAGGATTTTGTGAAGACTATCACTGAAGTTTCCCCATTTATGAAACTCACGTATTTCAAAACATCCTTTCAGAAGAAACGTGAGAATTATCTCGCAAAGGTGTTCTGAGCAATTCCGAGTTATATCCGCCAAAAGGAACTGCGTTCTTAATGTGCTGTTTGAGGTTTACAAAGGTGTTTGCAAATATATCTTCCGAAAATATAAAGCCGCTAAGGTATGTATATGCCAAGTTTCAAAGAAATGTTATTACCAAAGTGTTGGGTTTTTACCAAATTTTCCTCCCGATATGGAAGTATGTAAGTAGATCGCTTAGTGGTTGAAAATTCAACCATATATTTGTATAAACATATAAGGAGATTCGGATGTTACATAGGTCAGTCGATCCTTAAATTTCAAAGTATCAATCAAGACGTGACATTGGCTGCAACCCATTGATGGCCCACTACTGAGCACGGGTCTCTCCTCATACCTGAGGAGGCCTAGAGCATACTCCACCACGCTGCTCCAGTGCGGATTGGTGGAGGGGTGAGTGGCCAACCCAAGTGTCAGAAATTTTTAAGCCACCCGAAGGTATCCGACATGGCTTAACGACTGCTACCAAATGGTAACAACCGGGACCGACGGCTTTATGTGCCCCCCGAAGCACGGACGCGCTCAAGAATTTTTGCCACTAGCGGTCACCCATCCAACTACCGACCGTGCCCGCTGTTGCTTAACTTTGTCGATCACTTGAGATCGACGCAAGTCGCCGGGCTATGAGCACTTCACGTGACTCAGACGTGACATTATCTAAATACAATGGATTTGCGATTAAGAAAAAATCAAGGTAAAAACACTTTTTTAAAAACATCTTTATTTAAATGCGCTATAAAAAACAAAATAAACTTTTCCTTTAAAACTTTTACTATCAACTTACAACGTAATTACATAATTTATCTTATAAAATACACCTTTACATCTACCGACCGATTTTAATGATTTTTTTGTGTTCGAGTGGTTTTATGGATGGTTTAGATTCAAAATTAGAACCGGTAGATGGCGCTGTTTTCGAGATTTACCAAGAGATCAGCGAAACTATTGGAGGCTTCGAAGTACTGCCATACAAAAAGTAATTGAATTTGATAAGCATTTTCTAAAAGTATATAAATTTATAGAATATTTACTTTGTTGCAGAACATTACAATTATTCATTTGGAATGACGATTTAGGATGTACGAGTATGACCATTTAAAGTTGGTTAGGATCCTTCTAAATTTCGTCTCAAACACACACACACACACACACACACACACACACACACACACACACACACACCAGATTCCCCGTGTCGTGGACGGTGAATACCATGGACAACAGACAAGACAAGAAGAATTATTATAACCCAAAAAAGGAATCGCTGCGTTATGTAAATGTTATTTGAACATCAGGGTAAACAAACAGAACTTTACCTATTAACTGAATAATATTAGGTAGCAACTACGTAGCTAACCGAAAAATAAACAAGTCGAACGACGGTCTAAGCAGCTCTACAGTAACGTAAATATATTTGTATCAATACAGTTTCATTTAACATGCCCCCACATTCGGCGCTCTTAACAAAGTTTATAGAGCAACTTCTAAGCTCGATATCAATGTCTATTGGTAATAGTTTATAATTGTAAATAGTTTATAGATCAAACAGTACAGTGCTTTGAATATAACTGTGGATACACTTGTAGATGTTGCGACCAGAGACAATATCTCACTCCACATGATGTTATTTACTTGTATAGTTATTTTGATGAGATTGTCTTGCGTTAAAACATATTATATTTTAACACAATCAGTTATCTAAGGTTAAATCAGTTTATCAAGGAGGGTTAGGTTTTTCGAGTAGATATTTTCACACGAGATGTAGCCTAAACGAATGAAGCGCTTATGGCCCGGCGGCTTGCGTGGGTTTTAAGTGATAGTTCGAGTTAAGCAACACCGGGCGCGGTCGGTAATTAGATGGGCGATCGCTAGAGACAAAAATAAAAAAAAGCTGTCCGAATAAATCCCGTAAGCCATGTTAGAAGCAATCAGGCGGGAAATAAACAGCATGGCATATTTTACGACATGAGGCATATTTAAATTCAGATTGACAGTGCGAGTGATACATAAAAGTAAATCAAAACGTCGACAAGGTGTCACATTGTTTTTAAGTTTTTAACCAATTGAGACAAATTTAATGTCATAACAAGACTGAAATTGTATAGGTATATTATGTACCAGAAAATCAGTCTTCGTGGTTCGTAAGACACTTGCGATATTAATAGGGGGTACTCAGCATTCGTTTCTCATTCCAAATAATATTATGTAATTAAAAAGGGTGCTTAAAATTTGACGTAATTGTAAACTGTTCTGTGTACATTCCGTGTATTTTTAGATAATCTCATTGCCGTTTTTGAAATAATTATCGTGTAGAATTTTGACTTTATATTTTTAATCATTACCTATGCCTATGGCCATATTCTTTCATGTCCGTAATTTCTTGTATGTCAAGTGAATTAAAACTCACCCAGTATAAGTGTAACCAGCAAACAAACCCGTTCCGTCCGGAACACAATAGCTTAACAAGCAATCTTTAGGTACACGTCGAAATTATGTAGTCTTTGTGTCCATATTTTCCCAATTGCAACGATTAAACACTGTTAAACTGCATCACGATGTTGTTAAGCTGCGTACTGGATCACGAATCGTATGAAGGGCATAGGAACACGAATGAGTGGACTCTGTTCGCACGCGACAGCGCGTACTGTTGTAGTAAGGGAGCCCAAGCGGGATTTCGGGATTTACTCGAGCGCGGCAGAGTAACCTAAACCTTGCACCTTGTGTACTCCCACGATATCTGAGCTCTTTATATAAGGACACACCGTCAAACGTCTAGGGCAGTTGATCAGATTAGTAAAAAAATCGATTGTCAGAAAAACTCGATTGCGTCAGAGCAAGGCAAGGTAAATGCGTCAAGGCAAGGTAAATGAGTTGCATGTAGAAAAGTGTATACTTTTCAATAATTTGAGCGTGACACAAGGAGAGTTCACAAAGTTGCAAAACGTCAGCTAGAATTTTCGAGCGCGGTTAATCATCTGTGTAATAATCTGAGGGCGCGTTTATATGACACGATAGCTTTCGCGCGGCGACACGGCGTGCTTCCCTCCTTGTGTATAGCAAATTAAACTACTCCTAATTGACTAGTCCACAATGTATAAATTCTTAGCAATTACCTAACAAGTTAAATTTATAAGTCAAGAACAGATACTCGTATCAAAGTGCTGAGTTTTTTACCTTTGTAATGAATTTTTAACCCGTAAATCTGAAAGACGATAAATCAATTTTCCCATCAATCCTCACTAAGGTAAAAGCAAAGAAATTCCAAATTATACCGAGAAACCAAAAAGTTTAACGTTAAGAACTAAGTTGAGAAACTCCAACCGCCCCGAAAAGTAACACTTCAAAGCTATGTTAATCGTTCTAACGAGTTCCGATACTGTTTCACGCACTTCCCGTAGAAAAGGCCTCCTTTGTCCAAAGTTTCGAGTAAGTTCCTACTAATTCCATCTCTATTTATCGCTAAAGACGTACAAGGTAAGCACCAATGAGCGAACGAAGAATGTTTGAGCAGTTTGAAAATAACGTTCTAATTATCGGCGATCTTCTCGGCGGAAATACAACTCCTTTTGATGTGAAATGGTATATTGAAATGAAATATATTGGAGACGAACAAATAGGAATCTTGACGATTGTTACTGAAGTCAAAAAAATTGTTTTAAAGCGCAGTACAAACACTTTAAAGGCGTTAAAGATGGCATCTGCGCCTGAATTATTTGGTTCAAACCATTAGCGGTTCACTGCAGGACATTAGTGTCTATTAACAGTTGAGGAGGCCTGAAAAATCTTCTAAAACTCAGCTCCAGTTGGATTGTTAGATGAGTCAGTGGACTAACCCACGTACAAAGGCCTGCTGCACGACTAGGCTTCAACCCACTACTAAGCAGGGGCTCTGATCGTACCTGAGGACACCTAGGGTATGCTTACGTTACGTTAAGCCCTTCATCAATACAAATTGGAGCAGCTTTTTTAGTATGCTCTAGGCCTCCTCAAGTATAAGGAGAAAGTCGTGCCCGGTAGTGGGCCATTAATGGATTGAAAGCAAACAAAGATGCTCGTCCCTCCTATTTTGCTCAATGCAAGAAAAATGTCGATTAATAAGTTAATAACGCAAAAGTTAGTTCAATATGGCGTTTGTTACTTTTGAAGAGTATAAACAGAGGTGCGGAGTGAAACAATAAGGCGTAAATACATTACTTAATTAAGTTAATTAATTTGGCAATGTTGACTTGCTGTTTTCGTAGTTTCCATCAAATATTATTATCAATCATGAAGCGCTCATAGCCCGGCGGCTTGCGTCGATCTTAAGTGATCGACAAAGTTAAGCAACAGCGGGCGCGGTCGGTAGTTGGATGGGTGACCACTAGTGGCAAAATTTCTTGAGCGCTTCCGTGCTTTGGAGGGCACGTAATGCCGTCGGTCCCGGTTGTTATCATTTGGTAGCAGTCGTTAAACCGTGTCGGAAACCTTCGGGTGGCTTAAAAATTTCCGACACTTGGGTTGGCCACTAACCCCTCCATCAATCCGCATTGGAGCAGCGTGGTGGAGTATGCTCTAGGCCTCCTCAGGTATGAGGAGAGACCCTTGCTCAGTAGTGGGCCATTAATGGGTTGAAGCCATTAGTCATTAGTCTTGATTGAGTATAACTTCAATTCATTAGGGGCCCAATGCAGGGCAGCGGTCTCTCTCCGAAGGTCTCAGACGTGACTTAATGATTGTTATCTCACGATAACAACCGTGGTCGATGTACGAAATGTCTATTTTATCACGCAGTGTAGCGCACACCTGTTGAAAGTAACGGAGGGTTTTGGCCGCAATACTTGCGGTTCTTTCCATATTGATAAGTTTTTGTTTTCATAAGCTACTGCTAACTTATACTTCCGCCTAATATTTAGTGTAGATGAAGTGTAGGATGAAAATTAAAAGGTTTTGCTGCTGGTTTTGGTGCTGACTGTCCCACTGATCTTTACATTTATACCACAATATAAATATATTCTTTAATTGTAGGACGATTTAGTAGGACCACTCAAAAAACCCTTTAATACTAGCGAAATGTGTTGCTGCCTATGTAAAGATTACCTATTTACATGTATTTCAAGCCGAACTGTTAGCCGTGAATGTGACGCTCGTCTTTAGGCTGGTTATGTTCCTCCATCACAGAAATGAATAATTCATTAACAATTCCTGATAAGATGAAAGACGAAAGCCAGCTTGCATTGGAAGACGTAAGCCAGTTACACAGGAACCCTTTCTGAACATTTTCTACATGTTTGACGTAAACTTTATATTGAGGATTCCAAAGATAATCAGATAACTTCTGACTATGCTATAAAATAAAGTAATTTAAGTAGGTATGAGGGGTTTTGAAGGCCTTTGCATTCCTTATGATAAATCTTACAAGTGTGAAACATTTGGAGACTATGTTGAGTAGAACACCCAGATCGCGTATGCCATTAGTATTTTGAAGTAAGTTATCGCTGAGTGCACGGTACTTTTTTACATGAAAACCGGATATATGGGTGCATTTTTAAACGTTCAGCGAGTGATTTAAATTCCATAACTGCCCGTTTTTAAAGTTGCTCAAAAACTTAGGTACTCACGCGTTGCTTACTTTGTTTCTTCTATCCAGTTAACTTATTACTCCGTTCCCATTCCGCAGCAGACGTCGGCAGAGCATTTCGTGATTCACTTCACTTGTAGGCTCAACTGGTTTTATCAAGGACACGGCCATCGCGATCATAGAGTCATTCCTAGCCAGCAGAATACATTCACTTGTTCGCAGCCCGTAAACCATTTTTACGTCATTTTTATCTTCCTTCATCTTCTTCATGAAATACAAAGTAAAATCTGACTGGCAACATCGCCACGAAGCTTCGAAAATAGGGCAGTTTTAATGCAAAAGAGAACAATATACATATATTTATTGCACATTTTCGTTTAATATGCGTCTAAAACTTTACTTTGAAACTGTACGCGAGTTGACATTATCATAGATACGTTAAGATTATCGAGGGTTACCAGTACTAGGTAAAGTTGTCTAGAACTAAAATGATACTATTTTGGAATGTGCACATCAAGGTATCCGTAATTTAATAATTAAGGATGCTTTTGTTTTAAATTTAAATTAGCGCCATATACCTACCTACATTTGTTTTAATTTATAAACAGTGGAATTTGGAATGATGTTAGGATTCTTGATATTCCTGTAACCCATAGTATTATGTCCGAAGCTGTCCAGGTATTTACAAGTTCTGGTAAAACAAAGAAAGTAACCTACACATACAACACATAATCAAATAAGCCCCGAAAACATTACACTCCTTTTTTGGGCACTCGTAATAACCATAACGTTGGTTGAAAATATTCAAAACTGATAACTAACTAACGTTATTTACTTATTTTTAATTTACATTTACATCATACTTAAACAATTTTAGGTAGGTATTATCTACTAGTGGCTGCCCTTACTTCGCTTCGGGGAACCATGTATGATGTGAAACATGTACGTAAATCTAGCCCAAGTTTAACTTGAACCGGTTTCGAGTCAAGGACGGAAAGAGTCACGATCTACAGACATAACGAAAAGTAAGGCCGCGTTTAAAAGTAAAAAATGTATCAAATTACATGCACCTGGGAAATATTACGAAACATTTACAGAAGTGGAATTAATTCATGCCAAAAATAGAATAAAATATGATTTAAACAACCATGAAAATGAAGGTTAGGTCTTGTTTTGTTAAAATAAATGTAACTTTTGTAAGCACGTATTAGATGACGAACTACTGGTGTTTTAATATTCATAAGATAGTATTTGAAGAAGTTGAAAGTTCAAGTAAGATATAAAGTTCGATACTAAGGGCCAGTTTCACCGGTTCCGGATAAAGTTCCGGATAGCCCTAGGAATTTATCTGCCACTTAACAGTTGACGGAGCGGCAACGTCGCTTTTTTGCGTTTCGTTACTACTACGTAAATTATTGTCATTTGAAAATTATTTTGAAAACTTAATTAATAAAATACGTTTTGTTCAAAATAATCCAATTCGACTTTTTTAATATTTTCCAGTATAATTTTATCATTATAGAACGAAAATAGTAGGATTTATAATAATATGATGTACTACAGTTCAAATTCCAAATGTGTTATAGAAACGCCACTTGAAACATTTTTTATCCGTCAGATAACGCCTAACAGCCACTTGAACTGGCAGATAGCTTAACCAACACTTTTCTCTGTCACTTCTATCAGATTACCTGAGAAGCCAAACAATGTAGTTTATCTGGGAGTTGAGTTCCTAGGGCTATCCGGAACTTTATCCGTAACCGGTGAAACGGGCCCTAAGACTGATTAGGAAGACTAACCTAACCTAAAGCCTTGCCACAGTATCTTCTCTTAATGACTAACTTCTCTCAACTGTCACTGAAAAGGGGCTAGGCGTTTGATATTCGCTCATATTCAAAAGCGAAGTCTAACATAAAAGCAAATTAACTGAATCGTTTTCGGCAGCAATCAAGCTGTAATGAATGCTGCAATGGATGATGTTACACATAGAAATTACTATCAAAATAAAAAAGTTTTTTAGTATGGGCTAAGGTGTATAATAACATGAGCAAAATAATATCTGATTTACGTACACAAAATAAATACCTGAACATCACGACGGATTAATCACCTACCACCTAGATCATAGAAAATTTATAATTCAAATCGTTTCTATAGAGAAACGGTTTGAATAAAAACCGTATATACCGTACTATAGAGTACGGCGTGTTGTTTTTAGGGCTTATTGTGTTTAGAAGCGTTGTAATGTAAACATTCTCGCAAAGTGCATCTTGTTGACAATCGCTTGCGAAGCATAAACTTTATTATTTCGCGTAACATGATGGCAGGAAGTGCTAGCGAGAAGTTTTGCAAGCTATATATTGATTGCATGTGCATTAGTAGGTACTTACATGTATAGAAATGTATGAAAGACATTTAAATGTTAGCGTCCTAAGTGATACATCGACGAAGCAACTGCGGGCACTGTCGGTAGTTGGATGGGTAACCGCTTGTGGCAAAAATTCTTGAGCGCTTCCGCGCTTTGGAGGGCACTGATAAATTGTAAAATAAATAGAGTTGCTTTGCAAACAAATAAAAGGTGTGAACAGAAGCCCGATATATAATTTTGGATTTTAATTAAAAGAAAAGTCTGTGATATAAATGATGGCATAACAATATTTTGCATTTATGGTAAAATGAGGGCAAAATGTAGTTCTATCACTTCACATACCATACTGAAGTATTGGAATAAATTGGCAGCATCGGTGGACCCAAGAATGGCTGGACCAATTTTTATGTTTTTTACTTGTCTTCGTCCGGAATAGGATATAAGTATTAAAACTTTGAAAAGTTAAAGAAAAAATTATTATGATTGTCCATAGCGACACAATTGAGTCGAATTATAGACAGTGTTTGGTGTTTGGTGTTTGGTGTTTGCTTTCATGACAGTGCTTTGTTTTTCTTTCGTGATGGTGTTTTGTTTTCGACACAAGATGAAGCTACCAGGGGATCAGAGTTGGCGATGTTACTTAACGGGTTTCGTAATTTACCTGCGCACAATGAATGAAGTCACCTTTAAAACGGGAAAGTACGAGATGAAGTAGGTACCAGAAGGATAGTTGTTTCATACGTTTATTTAATTCAGTCATTTAATTCATTCATTTTTTTCATTCAATTCATTCGTTAGGTACTTTTGTTAATGTCATGTGTTTGACACAAGATGAAATACCAGTTAATGAAAAAAATCAAAATATGTGCAATTCACGTGCTAGAAGTGAAACTTGAAAAAAAAAGGAATACTGTCAGTCCAAATATTGATGTTTTGCTTTGCTTACGTAAGCTGCCATTTCGACTTTTTTTCGTTTCTGTTTCTTTTCATTTGCGCGTCATTTCCGTTTCATCGACTTTCAAATCACAACGATACTATTGAAGTCAAAGTGAACGCAAAAACAATTGAGTCGAACTTATAGATACTAATTTGTTCTTTTCGTGACATTGTTTTGTTTTAGTTTCGAAATAGTGTAACAAGTGTTTAGCCTAATAAGTAACACATTTACTTATTTACTTTACTACTTTTACCGACATTTACTGTTTATATGGCGGTACGTAGTTCGCCGGGACAGTTAGTAATTAATAAACTCAAAACATTTGAACATTGAAAGGAATCGAACTGGTTCAAGTATGATCTGCAAAGGTCAGAGCTATAACATTGACAGTGCAACGTCCACTACATCAAAACTTGTAGAGTGCCGTCCCAAACTAAATTGTAATCGGAACTCGACCCAGTTCTTCTCACAATTTACGATTTAAATAATGTACGATTTTAAATTCAATTTTATAGGTATTGTTATTGGGTACCTACGATAATTATGTATTTTGTACGTGTAAGTTAATGTTGTAAGTTAATGCTTGTCTTGGATGATAAACCGTACTAACTTAGAAGCCTAATCACTCTTGATTTTATCATAAAGTTTGACATATATGTATTTACTAACAACTGACATAATGTACTAACAGCCATGAACAAACATGGCTGTATATCAGTATATGCTGCCAAGGGTACATACGTGATGGTTTTTATGTGTATACGTTTTTAATTTTTTATTCATTTTGCCCTTTATACAAACTGAGTAAAACAATTTCTAGGTTCTAAACATGCGAATTTGTCTTGGACTAAGGTGACAGCGACTGCACCATGACGGCATTTATAATCTGTGACGTCATTCAAAAAGCTAAAAAAGCTTTCAAGCTATTAAATACAGCCACCAGAGCTTTATGACTCCGTAACCGTAGCCATTACCTTTTGTCACGACTTTAAAACCTACTTTATTTACCAAGTTTTTAACGTCTGAGAGACGTTCTTAATCTCTTGCTGGAAATATAATTGTGTTTAAAAGTTGGAAAATTAGTTTGGCGTCGGCAGAGTTTTACAATGGTTACGCTCTGTTAACTTCCGAGTAAATTTATTTTATTTAAATGCCTTTTCTTTGCGTAAGTTTAATTGTTAAAACTCGACATTTGTTCAAAGCAACGTGTGAGAATCAA
This sequence comes from Ochlodes sylvanus, assembly GCA_905404295.2. Taxonomy (NCBI): domain Eukaryota; kingdom Metazoa; phylum Arthropoda; class Insecta; order Lepidoptera; family Hesperiidae; genus Ochlodes; species Ochlodes sylvanus. The sequence continues at coordinate 13,452,077 of FR990123.1, read as the reverse complement.
CGATAAATTCTGTAGTACCTATTACACAAAGTCGAGGTCAACTTAACTCGTAGAAAAGCGCTGAAATATTAATATGAGCTTTACATTGTGTTCTTTATGGTATTTTCGGATTTCATTTCATTTACTTTCTGAACAATTATTACACTTCAAGATCTTATCCTTGCTCGTGGAACGCTTCATAATTATAAATACGAGTATAACACATTGTTATGGAACTATTTTGTCTGCTATCGCACCGTTTTGGCGCGTAAACTGAAGAGAAACGAAACTTCGTTGGTTAATTTGGCATAAAAATGGATCTCTGGAGATAAATTTTGCTGTGGAAGTTCTGTTTATGGGTTAGGAAAAATACTTTAAGTGCATATTTTTAAAGCCGGCACGAGAAAAGGTAAAATGGTAAACATGAAGATAAAATGCCTGCTAAAACGAGTAACCATTTGTGGGTACTATTTGTAAATGTAGATGTTTCTTAAAGAGAAATAAAAGAGGGTTGCAATTCTCATTCAAGGAGAATGCATTCTATCAACCAATGTTAATAAATTAAAATGCGTTGATATCTGCATCTCAGTGCAGATTTAAATTAATTATGTTTCAATTAAAAAATTGGTTTTATTTAGAATTAAGAATAGGTACACATAACATACTCAATGCGTATGTGGTGTATCATCATCATCACAACTCATAACTGTCCCACTGCTGGGCAAGGGTCTCCTCTCACAACGTTAGGGGTACAGGCCATAGTCCACCACGCTGGCCAAGTGCGGATTTGCGAATTTCACACGCCTTTGAGAATATTATGGAGAACTGTCAGGTTTCCTCACGATGTTTTCCTTCACCGAAGCAAGCGATAATTAAATTTTGTGTTGAATGCAAAATGCTAATATTTACAATAAGTAACTACTTAATCTAATACCTTTTTTACATAAGAAGTTAATGCTTGACAACAATCCCACCTGATAGTAAGTGACGATGAATTCCAAGATGTTGGATGCACTAACTTATTATAAGTCTATTCACTCTCCTCTAAATTATTATTCTGAATCTCGGAAACGGCTTCAAAGATTTTCATGAAATTTAGTATGCAGGGGTTTCGGGGGCGGTAAATCGATCTAGCTAGGTTTCATTTTGGGAAACAATGATAAAATTACGTTTTATCAGTGTTTTCAGTCAATGAAAAACTGCTGTAATATCATTATCATATGATTAGAATACGAAGGTAAATTTCGTAAGAAAGACGCGTATTCGGCACTGGACGCTTGGTCTTCAGCAGCTTGACATTGGTCGTCGGAGTGCCAACATCGTCGCGAAGTCTCTCATTCATGTCGATGATATTCGCCGATGTCCAAAATTGCTTAAATCGGCTCTAAATTGTTATAAACGGTCGTGCTCAAGTTGCATCTTCATTTAAGTTACGACGTAATTGAGTATGAGCTGCAGTAAAATTACCCCAAAAATTTAACTCACGGAGTTTTCAATCTCGATCGGGTTAAGTTCAATGTCGGTTAGGTCCGCTCCTATACTAGAAACCACTCTCGCTAGCCGACTGCGTTACATAATAATAACCGGGCACGATTAAAATTTCCGATTGCATCACTCGTTCATGTTCATTCATTACATGGATGATCGACGCGATATCGGTGAATCGGTAAGTGATTCACTCAGATCGTTGGCTAGCCAGTTCAGATATTATGAATAATTCAGTGAACACGGTATATTCTTTGGCCAGATAGCAATGAATATCTTTTATAATGGATCTAACACTTAGAATAATTTAAGGGGCACCTGTAAGAATCCCATGTTACAAATGTATGCAATACTGCGGTAATCATACATGGCGGTAGTGTTTTTACCTACTTCGGTCGGAGAGTGGGGTCCATTAATTATGCGAGACACCCACTATCTGCCGGTAGCATGTCGGTGATTTCTTTGGTGATAAATATGTCCATAAGCGCAAGTGACAGCTCACCATCAGGTATTTCGTGAGCTTATTTACAAAAAAATGCATTTTTCTCCAAGCTAAGCTAATTAATAAATGAATAATAAAACGATAAAAAACGTTCGTTTGTTTCGTTCGTTCAATGCTTTAAGATCAATCAATACACGGAATTACGGATATAATTATATGAGTGCATGGTTTAGTGCTGTCTTTATTAAAATCGAATTGGTTTTAGCTTCAACTTTTATTGGTTTTCAGTATTACATGGTAATAAAGGATTATGCAGATGATATTTAAGCTCACTTTGTATAAGTACATGCAATTCATTGTGCTAATTGTGCATTGTGCTAAACATTTTCAACGGTGGTAATGGTCCCCAACACGTCTATCAATTCGCAATCGAAAGGTTCTCGGAGTGAGGGCCTCTTCATTTTTGAGGAATCGTGCTCTGTAGTTAGGGTTGCCAGGTCGCCAAACCTAATAGCCGGACAGACCAGCCAGTTTGGCCGGACATTTGGGTAAAAAAGCCGGACACTCTATATTATTGAGGATTTTGTCTCAGTATTAATAGGTACGACAAAAAATTGTATGTAAAATCAAGTTTTTTTGATTATTATCATAAATCTTGTTCATTTCTAGTGAAATCCCTACTAATATTATAAATGCGAAAGTAACTGTCTGTCTGTTACGCTTTCACGCAAAAACTACCGAATGGATTTTGATGAAACTTTACAATAATATAGCTTACACATCAGAATAAAACATAGGATATAATTTATAAATAATTAACTATCCAAAATATATAACTAAATCTTTGCAAACCGAAGGAAAGTTTCCCGAAGCGAAGCGAGGGCGGGTCGTTAGTAATAAATAAAATCGAATGCCAAATCAGTCTTAGATAGGTGCTTTATTATTAATCAGTCAAATAGTCATCAGTCAAAATTAAATTCTAGATACTTAAACATTTATCAACATATTTGATTTTTTCTTAAATACTAATGAAAGGCACAAATAAGACTTTTTTAACTAAAAAAAAACTTCTCTTCTCTCTCAAAAACTTCTTCTTTTTAAGTTAACTTAAAGAGAAGAAGTTTTTGATTATCTGATTATTTGGAATTTTTATTTTGTTTCATTGTCTAAACAATAAAACAAAACTTCTTCTCTTTAAGTTAAACAATAAAAGAAAAAAAAACTTTTTCTCTTTGAGTTACACAATAAAAAGAATTTTTCATATTTTTGGTTTGCCGAAACCTGCTATAAGAGCTCAGTTTCTTTCAAAATGTAGTTGTAAAAATCCTTACATGTCAAATGTTTTAAATTAAATTCTACAACCAACATTTTGGCAACAGTATCAACATGTAATCTGTTGCGTTCTTTCGTCCATTGCTGACCTATCAAGGAAAAAGCTCTTTCAACGTTTGCGCAGGCTGCGCTCGGCCACGCTCGGCGCTCGCTTGTTTGCGAAATGTGAAAAGCCTAACAAAAGCCGGACAAGACGGACACCGTTTATTTTGGCCGGACACGCAATCAAAAAGCCTACCTATCCGGCTTTATCCGGACGCCTGGCAACGCTATCTGTAGTGGACCATTAATAGATTGGGTCCAGATTAAGTATAAAGTGCTGTGATTCTCTTTTTTGTTCTCTTAAAGATGTACTGGTAGTTCTTGGTTTGGAATATCAAAGTCGCTGTAAATTTTTATCTGGCTCAGATGAACCTAAAATGGTCGAAGAACCTTGGCGTACGCAACCGTCTATCGAAGTCGGCGAGAGCCACGGGCACATAAAAGAAATCGTCAAGAGCTGTTACAAATAAAATATTATTCGTTCTATGATAGATGCGATATTACGACGGAGTACGGATTACTAGCGGATTATAAAAATGTCGATATGAAACGACTCTTTCTCCTTCAATCTCCTAATTCAGCCCCGAAGAAACCCCACTTTTAGTACGACGAATATTTTTTATTAATGATTGTTTTATGTAGATGTGCAGACAAGAAACATCTAAATTTAGAATATATCAAAGATAGATTCAATCAAAATCCTACAAAGTTTGATGTGGCGTCACAAACGACGTCAAAACTCATCAAAAGTTAACCAGGTGTCCCATTTATAAATAAAAGCGTATTAAAAAGCGCGTTCATTAGGCAAACTAGTATGACCGGGGCTTCATCTATGTTTTGCGGAAACACATAATTATTATTATTATCACGTATTGCTTTGCTTTCATCTTTTCATTTGGGTTGTTTTGCGATGAGTAGCCGCAACAGTCACACCTTTGTAATCAATCTCCGGCAGAGGAACTCTGATTACAGATGCATCGAAATAGAACTGAGATGCATCGAAATAGAACTGGATTGAACATCAAAGAGACTAAATCGTGTGACTATAGGGACGATGGCGATTTGTGGTGTTATAAGAACCAAATAAAACTGTACAAGATGTTTTGTACATTTGCGAATGCAATTTCGAATTTGAAACCTGTCAATATTAGCGAAACACTATCTAAGTTGAAAGTCATGTAGCTCAAGAGGGTAAATACGAAAACGTACATCGTAAGATGTTTGAGTTTCAGCGAATATGCCGCTGCTTGGTCTTGTATAATTTGGGTTGAGAGTTTTGTGTTAATTTCAAAGGGTTTGTCTCTAACTAGAGGCCCTTCAACCTTTAGAAGTTTCCGAGTCATATGAATACCAAGCTCAGCTGTACTGCCTAACGAACTGTTCCTTTCAATCGACCAACAAACACCTTTTAAAAGATACGCTGTTAGAGTTTCGGGAACAGCGAACCCGTTAAAACTTGACACGTAAAAATAATGTGGGAAACTCCCGTTGACTGGCTTTCTATAAATTTAATACTAACTAAATAATAAAAGATTACCGAGGAGCTATTAGGGAACTACACTATACTAAGAAAATATACACTCTAAAATCATAAAACTCGATACGAATATTATTTAGTCCATTTATTTATAGCTCACAACGCAAACAACTATAATATAAAGTTATATAAATTATATGGTATATAGTTGCAGATATTCCGCGCTGTGTTGATTTGATGTCGATTTTGTACGGAAAAGGAGTTACAGAAGCTCGGCTGATAGCGACGAATTGTTGTTTCCACGAGCAAATGGATTACCCCAGTTGAATTCAGAATGAGCTGCGGAATTCAGCAGAGAACAAGTGAAGTTTAACCAACTTGACGCGGTTTGTTTTGAGAATCTGTCGTATCATTATTAACTGACAATCTGTCGCATTATTATTAACAAATTTTTCGCTGGTCGTATCATTATTAATATATTATAATTATAATAACTGATACGCAGAGTTCTAGTGAAGTTTAACCAAATTAACTCGATTTGTTTTTTTAAGAATCTATCTATAGAAATAATAAAACTTGGAGTGTATATTTGTAATATTAAAATAACCGCTTTTTACTAAATGCATATGGATGTATACACGGTACCTACATATACTTACCATATACTGTCGGTTTGTTTGAGCTAATCTCTGGAACGGCTGGACCGATTTTGACAGGACTTTCACTGGCATAAGGAGTAACTTAGGCTAATATTATTTTAGATATTTTTTTGTTAAATTCCACGCGGACGCAGTCGCGGTCACAGCTAGTCTAGAAAAAAATCGAAATTACGCGTTTGACCTCTGGATAGGCCATAGACTATTGAACATATCCATTACGTAACGCACTCGGAAAAAACAAAGAACACTATTCAACTTTATACCTATTAGCGAAAATATAAGCTAATTAAGCAGGGTCAAAGTCAATGTTGCTGCTGCTTACAAATTTCAGAGGATTTTTCGCTCAATTTGTTGCTCCTTTATCAACGGAACACATTACTTACATAACTAGTAACGCACCCTTGCTTTGCTTTGAAACTTGTTTTGTTTTCATGTTTAATATGATTTTAGACGGGATTAGGTAAATGTTTTTTGGGAACCTTCTGAAATAAAGAAACATAACGTACATTACTGAAAATTGCAACCAAACCGGTTAAGCCGTTTCTTAGTATGAAAGGAATAAACATACAGACAAAATAACAAGCTGACAAACAGACCATAATTTAAAAAAATCAATATCCCATATATTGCATCAATAGTATTTCTCAAAATTTATCTTCAACGTACAAACACGCGCCCCACATTATTTCATGTAGAGATACATGTAAACGTAACCACGTAATTACGCTACTTTGACCTTTATTGTTGGAGAGCACATCAGCGTAACCACAAAGCCCGCATAATATTTTTGGTACGTCGAATTCCGAGCCCCAATTACCTATTTATTACTGCCGAAGTAACTTGTGTTTAATTTTACATACACATTATATGCACCAATGAAACTATACTTTGCGTTGACATGAGCAAATAGCCATGATGGGTGTCTATGAACATCATAGTACAAAAATGTCTTTTAAACATATATCAGTAAATCTAAACTGTGAGTCGGGCGCTTCCGTATTTTTGAGCGATATTAACTCTAATTATTATATTTGATCAATAAAGATATTATAATGAAAATACTCATATTTTAAGGTTACTAGCGGACGCGTACTAGTGTCTACCTACTTCCGTTCAATAGATAGAGCCCTGTGACAGACAGTGGAGGCATATTGATAGGGTTCCGTTTATCATCCTTTGGGTACGGAACCCTAAAAACCGAGAGCTATAAAGATAGAAACTAGTCTTGAAATTTAATGGAGGCTCGATAGGAGTGTTTGATAATTATTTTGGATGCAAGGACTTGCTAACGTAAGAGCTATTTACCCCGCTCTAAAGCGAGGTAATAATACCATTGCAATTACCCTCGGAGGACTCAACGCTTGCCGTTTCGTACTGGCGGATTAAACCTCTCTTGCCGTTATAATGCCAGTCATTGGACTACGTTTCTAGTTTTCTGTATTTAATTGCAGGTTCATATTTCTTGTTATGATTATAAGAAAGGGCAGGGTGGCTTAAGTCGCTACTTAATTCGAATCATGCAGAAAAAATATTATCGTTTTCTTGTAAACGTTTAAAATTATAAAACTTCTCGGGGAGGCCTAGAACACTGACTGCAATCATTTGGCGGTAGACCAGCGCGTTGTAAAGGACCTTATCTACGTAAAAAGCGGATCGTTGGAAGGTTTAGTGATTGATTGAAGCTTTTATGCCGTACTCAAATTATAATAATCATATCCTATGGTTCAATGCTTAATATTTAATCCTCTAATTTTTGTTTTTGATTTTGTTGATTTTGTTGCTAAGCGCAAATCTCGAGAACAGCTGAACCGATTTCGCTAATACTGCCTGAAAAAGTCTAAAAACAACACTTTTCTATATTCCCATACAAAAGATTCGTTGAACTTTAATACCATACCATAAAGTATAAGTGTTAGTAGAGGGGTTCCGGGAAGGTGTCGCAGCATAAGTATTAAAAAAATAGAATCGACTGTTAGGCGGTACGAAGTTCGCCGGGTCAGCTAGTATTCAATAAAAATGTTAAATAGTAGTATGGTATCTTAAAAGTAATTATAAATAATTAATAAGTCACAAAGCAAAGGTTAAAAATAAAGCTAAATAAGTAGATGTTGTATTATCTGTTTAATAATATAATTTTAAATGCTCTTAGCGAGTTTATTAAAGAGAAGAGTAGCTACGCTAAAGACTCTACGCTCGGTTTCCTAGTTCATAGCGAATGATTGACGCGGAAATTGAAGTTCCATCCGCCGTAATAGCTGCGTTTCGAAAGCTAACTCTGTTATGTGGGACTGAAAGGGGCCTTACCATTCTGCTATTAGTGCACCCTTCTAAACGTAAAGGCATTGGCGACGTCTTGTTAGAATTTATTGGGTAGACCATCCAATTTCCGTGAAATAATTGTGATTGCAGGTATTTCTATTCGTGCAAGGTCATTTTTGTTTACCTGCCTTCATGGCAACCTTCTGATACTATCTGAGTCATTTATTTCTATTGGATGTTTCACAATACATCACGTGGATCTAAATTATCAAAATTATCGGTAATATAAGGTAATATAACTAAAAGTTTTTAAAAGGTAATACTTATAAGTTAATATAAGGCATTATTATATTATTTTATTTTTATTTCTTCATTTAAGAAAACTTTTACTTATTGCTTACTAAATATTTGTAAGTACTAACTATATCTTCTGTCCCTGAAAATAAATACCTATCTATAATTGGAGTGTCTGTTTGTAATATTAAAATAACCGCTTTTTATTAAATGCATAATATGGATGTATACACGGTAAATATACCAAAATAACATTTTTTACATTTTTTGTCTGCCTGTCTTTCAGTCCGTCTATCTGTTTGTTTGAGCTAATCTCTGGAACAGCTGGACCTATTTTGACGGGACTTTCACTGGCAGATTGCTGATGTCATAAGAAGTAACTTGGCTACTTTTATTTTAGATTTTTTTGTTAAATTCCACGCGGACGAAGTCGCGGGACAGCTCGTATGTAGTATGTGATTTGGTGGAGTAAATCACGAAAAACGAATGAACTAGTACATGTTTTAACTAGATTCCTGAAATGTTTTAAATACGGTCGCAACTAGCAAACGGCTTGATTATTTTGTGGTTTTTTTCAGCTTTTCACCGGTGACATAACAGTAAAGACTCTTGCAAAGCAGATTTGCAAGGATTTATTTATATATTAAAGAAACAAGTAATAAGTAAAACTTTAAAGCCGGAATTTAAACACGAAATTCAACTATAATTCAGTACATTATTGTATTTATTTTGTAAATAAAAATTAAATGTGGCACTCGGAGACTGCCGCGGTAAAGCTATTGCATAGCATTTTTTATCAACTTATGCAATTATAATTATTAGAAGTTATATAGTTATATCAGAACAGCGCCATCTAGTTTGTAGAAAACATACGTACCATACCTTAGTATTAAGGTACTAGATGGCGCTGATTGGGGGTGTTAGGTTTTTTTCGTTACGGAATTTCTGGATTCGGTCCCCACGCTCAAGGCCCGCGATAAAAGCTATGCAATAGCTTAAAAATATGCACCGATGATGTTAAATATTTCAAAGCTCAATGGTTCGCTCTTCCCTCTGAAATAGACTCGTTGATTAATAAAGTTGTGTAAGTTATATCCCCAAAATTCGTAAATACAAACTGACTGTACTGTGTTACAAAGTTTACTCGTTGGTGCAAATTTGTTCAGACTTTTCGGGTATAAAGCTTTGTTGGTGACAACCAGAGACACTTGTACATGTTACGAAGATTGATGAAGTTGCTTGTTATTTTACTTTCACCAATAATTTATAACTTATTGTTATTTATAGAAGTTGATGTCAGGTATTCTGTAAATTCAGTTAGGCACGTTTTTTTTGTTCCTACTATTCTACGCCTTCAAAATAGTGCAGTTTAAAAACAAACTAGACTTTCGTCGTCTTGATGGTTAATAATATCACAAGCTAATTAAATCAGTTCGCGACGGAGTAATGGAGGCTCCTATTCCTCCAGGCGTTTTCAGTCGAAACACCAATTAATAACAAATTAATTAATGCTTCAATTGGAAATCCTGCTCTGGACGTCGTTATAGTTAGAAATTTGCTATCGTAAGCACCGTAACAAATGACAGTTTGTTGCATGCCCATGCACCCATAACAAATAGGCAACAGGTATATTGCAATAACATTTAATTATACTAGCATAGTATGTGTAATACACAGGTAGTACTATCAAGCCTACTTCTAGCAAGTACAATAACTTAAACACTGGAAATTAGCTACTAAATCCTTTATATAAAAGGATCCTCTATATTAAAGGATTTAGTAAATAATAATAATAGTAAGTATAAATAAATAAATAATAAATAAATAACGCTACATACTCATAGCCCCACACTAGGATTCCCTGTGTCGTGGGTGCCATGGACAACACACAAGACAAGAACACACACCCAGAGCAAGAACGGAAATTTAAATTCATCATTCAAATTTCCGCCTCGCTGGGAATCGAACCCAGGACCCTCGGAACGGCGATCCGGCGTGTTAACCATTGCGCCATCCGGATCCAACAAGTAAAATCCACAAGAAAATTGAATAAGACGCATAAGTTATAGAAAATGAGTACTCCGAAATATAAAATCGTCACTACCTTAAAAACGGTTAGGTTGTGGATGGGATGTCCCAGTCAAATCAGTGAATAACGCTGTATACTATAACCTCCTATAATAGTCAAGAATCTAAATCACTAACTAAGTAACGCTATATACATCATTTACATACAAACCTACATAGTTACATACATAGATCAAACATATAATAATATACGAGCCGACATCATAATCTTATTTTTTGTCTTCACCGTAATCGGGTAAAAAGTAAGCAAGAGTATGGGACCGTCCATCGTAATCTAAACGAAAATCCTCGTTCGCTTTCACGATGTGTTATTATCATATTATATCATCGTTTACCAGGTGGCGTTCTAAATAATAGATATCATATTATTCTTCCTATTCACGTTGGATCTCATCCCTTAACGTATTCATTCCAATATCAAGTTTGTTACATTTTTTATTATTATGTTGTTATATTGGAATATATTAAGGACAGACAACTGTCATGTTAAAAATCTTTTGTTAGATAATTGTATTTTGTTATGTTAATAGCCCAACGAGCAGACCTGCCAGTGCCACCTGATGGTAATTGTCACTACCACCCATCACCATCGGTAATACTAAAGGCATCCCCGATGCGTTGTCGGCTAAGAAAAAAGGAAATAAATTGTTTGTGATTTGTTTGCGTATTAGTGGACGACATTATTGTCAGCATGCCTGAGATTCTGTGAGCGACTTGTATGAATAAGTTGTCTTTAATTAATGTAATTACCGTATTAATTAACGTAAATAAATAAATAATAAATAAATAAATCTTAAACTTCTTCAAGCGCTCACAGCCCGGCGGTAAATGGTGCCTTACATCGCAAACACAATTGAAGTCAACTATACTCAAAAAATATGACGCACCTATGCTTGCGCAGGCTTGTAAACTATATTCTTACTAGCTGACCCGGCAAACAACGTTCCGCCATATAGATTGTGAATGATTAAAGCGCGATTTAAATTAGAGGGGTGGGAGTAGGGAAGTGAAAATTTGGGATTACGTGTATTTTTTTATGCCACACCATAAAAAATAACAATAAAAAAATGTCCAAAAAATGAAAAAAAAATTATATATCTTTTTCTTCTTATATATAAAATTCTCGTGTCACAATGTTAGTTACCATACTCCTCCGAAACGGTTCGACCGGTTCTAATGAAATTTTGTGTGCATATTGAGTAGGTATGAGAATCAAACAACATCTATTTTTCATACCCCTAAGTGATAAGGGTTGTCCACCCCTAACATTTATTTTTTATTGTTTGGACAAATTTTTCTATTGTGTGGCATAAAAATATACACATAATTCCAAATTTTCACTTCCCTACTCCCACCCCTCAAATTTAAATCGCCCTTTTTGTATTTTTGCATGAAATATTATTTATGTCGGAACAACGTCCGCGGGGTCAGCTAGTAATATGTATATACAAGCATTCAAAGATTCTTATAAATAAGCGTGGTTGTTGAAATCTCTAGAAGAAAAATTACATATAAAATATGCTAAATATATTATAAAGCATGTAGATTTAGCTTTAGAATCGTTTTATGGACAAATGAGCAAACACCTTGTGGTAAATTTTCACCGAAAAATTCGTAAAACTCATGGTAAATGCATCACGCGTTGTCGACCAAGAATGGACAAAGAAATGTTTCTTTTTTAATAAAATTATGTTTACACAAGAATCGTTGAGCCCCGAAATAAAAAAATGGGATGGGAGCGGCTATGTCAGCTTCATACAAAATACAAAATGTTCTGATCCTGGTACTGCTGGTCTTTTACAATAACAAGAAGTACTTACAAAATTATGTACACGCGCGAAATATTCCTTTGAATATCACCCTCATTTTAATTAGAACCGGCTTTTGTGAAGCTTACTTCAGTTTTTTATTTGCTTGATAAAAATTCGTAATATTTTTATAGCATTTTCATAACAATATCTGATTAGCGCTATAGAATGTTCTTTGCAAACGAATGTAGAAAAGAACCATGCAAAATTTTATTATGATACGGGTATTGACGATATTTATTTTGTACGACCTACAAACCAAGTCGCAGGGATTATGGTCAGGGTTGAACTGATTTCTGAGTTAACTGGGTCGAAATATCGTAGTGCAAAATACTTATCGTGAATACCATAATAATATGTGTACAATCCGAGATGAGTTAACTTTAAAACCATTTATATTTTTTAAATTTTCTTAACTTTAGTTATATTTACATCTATGTGAAATAGATTACTTGTGGTGAACGATTTAAATTCGAGAGGTGGGGATAGGGAAGTGAACATTTGGGATTAGGTGTATTTTTTTATGGCACACCATAAAAAAATAACCAAAAAATATTTTGTTTAAAAAAAATGTTGTGGGTGGACAACCGTTATAGGGGTATGAAAAATAGATACACACACAAAATTTCATGAGAATCGGTCGAGCCGTTTCGGAGGAGTATGGTAACATGGTAACTAACATTGTGACACGAGAATTTTATATATTACTAGCTGCCCCAGCGAACTTCGTACCGCTCTATAATTAATAAACAAATAATAATATGGTGACATATCGACAGCAGCGCCACCTACCGGGTCCAATTGTAAATCAAAACCATTCTTGGATACACCTGAAGACACACAAAAAATTTCAACCGAATCGGTACAGCCGTTTTTGAGTTTTAGCGTGACTAACGCACAGCAATTCATTTTTATAATATATGATATAGCCTATGTCACCCGGGGATAGTGTAGCTTTCCAACAGTGAAAGAATTTTTCAAATCGGTTCAGTAGTTTTGAAGCCTATTCGATGCAAACAAACAAGCAAACAATCAAATCTTTCCTCTTTATAATATTAGTATAGAAGTATAGATATAGATATAGATATAGAAGTATAGATAGATATAGATATAGATATAGATAAGAGATATAATCTGTTCGCTTAGGTTTTCCTCCTATTTTTCTGTACATAAACAGATGAACGTACTCGTACATATTATTTATCGTACATACTTAACATTAGGTAAAATAATAAAAAACCTTAAAAGTCTTAGTAAAACACGGCATTAGATGTTAATGAAAATGGGCTCCGTTCGCCACATTACAGGACAAATATCTGTTAGATGATACGTAGGGTATTAAAAAATATTATTCCGGTCACGTTGCAGAGAAACTCGGGGGTTGGGAGAGATATATTATGTTCCGCTGTCCATGAGGGTAAAAGGTGTCCAGGTGCATATAATACGGTATTCATGAACTTGTTCTCGTTTCCGTGTACCGCGTTTTATTTTCCTGTTACTTAATTTTCATTTTCTTTCTTACAGGATCCCTCCACCGTTTCTTGCTGTGTTCTTTTAAAAAAATGTTTACGGAAATTCCTTATTTGTACCTACTGTATACTAAATGTTTATTTTGTTTTAGTATTCCCCCATTCATATAATTGTGTATTTCTTTATAAGTATCAAGTATTATGGATTGCTTTAGGAGTAAGAACGCAGGTATTTGAGATATGCGTGCGGGTGTTTGTAGCTATTAAAATATAATGATACTCGACTAACAACCCATCTGATCGTAGGTGCCGACGGACGATAAACCTGAAGCAGATGTACTATTCCTGTCGTCAAGGTACGAATAACAAATGAACAAGCAAAGCGTCTCATCCGCCCCGGAACTACAGAGTAGGTACTGTTATTCAACCTACGATTTTATTTTTCCTGCAGCGAAATGGGTTTCTAACAATGCGACACTTAAGCTTCGCCTTCCAAGGGGAACAGAAAGATGATGTAAATAAATAAGATAGGAAAAAGTTTGTTATTGAATTTCTTTATGATGCGTACGCAAATTTATTTCCATTTCATTAACATCATCTTGCCAGGCACTTTCACAACGCAATTTAAAATTTAATTGTGTTTTAATCATTTTTATCAAACTGCTATTTATTAAGATTATCGCCGCAGGTACTTCGTATTGTTGTCATAATCATCAGCAATCATAATTAGGAAATTAATCTGTTATGGTCCTTCGAGCTCGGTTCCATTATTTAACCCAGAAAACATTATTTATAAAAAAATATACTCTTTACTTAATTGACACTTAATTTTATAATTGTTATTTAAAGTTACAATAATAATGTTACTAATAAAACGTTACTAATAAATAACTTTTCCTGCGGGAATGCAGCGGTATGAGGGTAGCACTTTATTATTTTTCATTATAACATGTTTTACAAGATAAGTATGCTTTGTAAAATCTCCTTACAGTGTTTTTTCTTAGGAAACTTTACTGAACTTAAAATTTGGCACATTTTCAGATTAAATTAAATTCCGTCTCAATATTTTTTATAAATAGTAAAATCACAAGATGATATTATACAGTCATCATCGCAACCCATAACTGTCCCACTGCTGGGCACGGGTCTCCTCTCACAATGTGAGGGGTGCAGGCCAACACGCTGACCAAGTGCTGATTTGCGGACTTCACACACCTTTGATAACATTACGGAGATCTCTCAGGTGTGCAGGTTTCCTCACGATGTTTTCCTTCAGTAAGCAAGTGATAGTTAAATTCTAATACGCACAGAATGTTTGAAAATTAGGGGGGCGTGCGGGGTTTGAACCTTGGCCCCCTGGTTCGGGAGTCTAACGTTCAACCACTCGGCTATCACTGCTCTTGTATGTATTATAATATAATAGAAATATATGTATATCAGAAATATTTAATTATATGAACGAATGGTTAGCGAAATATATTTTAGTAGAGTAGTATTTAGTAGCGAAATATATGTAGTAGTATAGTAGTACAAAAAGTTTTACAAAGTAGTACAAAAAGTAGTACAAAAGTAGTAGTAGTACAAAAAGTAGTAGTAGTACAAAAAGTAGTACAAAAATTTTATTAATGTTTATCTTTTATGTTTTGGTTTAATATTTTTATGTGAATACCGGACTAAAGAGCTGTCTAGTCACCAGATTGTGAGTGGTCTCCATCACTGGCGTGCTTCAATTTAGCGAACGCGTGGGACCTCTCTCGAATTCGAATATATTTTTATAGACATCATTCATCTACACCTATTTTATGATAAAATTAAAACTGGAGCGGGCTAAATTTGTACATTGAATTTTTTATATCAATATAACACATGTTTTTAGACTTATTGTTTGACTGTGCCTTTTGGTACATCACGTGGAAGCCAATGAACAGTTTCAGGTGATAAATCTCGGGTTTTTGATTTAAGTGACGTTTCGTCCCAGGAAATTGATCTTATTCCACGGTATAAAAGGGAGCAACTGCAATTGTCCCCTGAATGGAAAGCACGTACTAAACATGAAATTTGTATACTTAATACCTGAAGAAACAGAGTAGCAATACTTTTGAGTGCGGGTACTATCTATGGTTTAGATTTCCCAAAGCTATGTGAGGGCTGGTTACTATTGTTTGAGAAATAGCCTCTTAGATTGAATTTATTTCGTTTGTTTTAACTTTAATTTCATCGACTTATTACATATTTATTCTCTCTTCGCTAGCAAAAATATAAAATGGTCAGGTATAATAACCCAGCGCTTGGCATGGCAATGCATTTTAGAATTCGATTTTGAAATCGAGTTGTTTCGAGATTAAAAAAATTATTATCGCGTAACAATACGGTGTTTGGTATCCAAATCACTATCTTTTAATCTCTATTTCAAAACCTCATAAAAATCGTTGCGGTAATTGCGTTTATGGGGTTAAAATAGACAGACTTTGTTTTGAATATTATACCTACTGTTAGTAACATTACTAAAAATTATAAAAGAAATATTGCCAGCATTAACAGGACTGACTGCTTTCAGAAAATTGACTTTAGTCGCAAACAGATCGCGTTGCAATAATATAGTTCTTTAAACTCCATTTTACTTCTAAGTTTTCAAAGCACACTCGTAAATCTATAAAATATATCGTTTATAATGTACCTAATATAATATTAAAATATTTTTAGGTAATGTTAATGTACATTTGTTAGTATACAAGCTCATATCCGTCCATGCTTTAAATATTATTGCACAATAATAATACCAGTAGTTAAGTATGTGGTCGCTCAGCGACAAATTCCCTTAAATTAATATATAAAATCAAACAATCGCACTGCTAATCTTATATATAAGTCGCCAGGTAGAAAACAGAGCAAGATTAAGACTAAGTAATATTCTGTGTATTTTTACCATCCATATTTTTATGTGAATGAATAGTATTAAATAAATATTTTACACTTAAATCCGAAAGACTACAGAAAATCCTATTATTGGCACAGAAATTCTCAATATTGGCATTTACTAGTTTAATTATTGGCACGTAGTTAAATTAGTAAATACGAAGGTACCTATCAATAAAAATATAAAAAACTAGCATTTGCCTGCGGCTTCGCCCGCGTGGAATTTGGTCTGTCACATAATGTTCAATTTTATCGTCATACTTTGAAACTGAGTGTTAAAGACAAAAATTGGCACTAATGCCAATAAAAGGATTTTGATGAATTTGTTGATCCATAGGTTGGCACATGAAATAAATAAAATGTGATAAGCAAAATTAAAAAAAAAAATCTTTGAAACTACTACTTAGAGGAGTAATTAAGTATATTCAATTATTTCGAAAGCATCAATAAGCCGAATAGCTGCGATATACTATGATTAATAAAGCTCTCATCTTAAGAAGAAACCAAAATAACTACTCCAAATGACTAGCACAAAATGTCTGTTGTTGTTTCTAAATCGCCATATTGGTTATTGGAACAGTGTTTCCAATTTGTAACAGAAAAATAATACTATTTTACGTTTTTATGCATATCGAACTTGAATAGTCTATAGTTTCCTTGTTTGATTTTTAACTAAACTCTAAAATGCCAATAACTGGAAGAGTGCCAATAATTGTGTGGTTTACCTATATGGAAATAAAGTAATAAACACATGTAATAAACACATCGGATGACGTAACGTTTCGTTAAGTAGTTCAGTTGTATTAGTTTAGGGTAAACTCGGTCGACTCTAGTCTAGTTTCTAGAAGTACCTCACTTGCTCGGTGAAATTATCCCGGGTTGAATGCCCGGTCGCAAATAAGAAAATAATAATTTACTTTCGCGGCATAATTTGTGTAACATAAATTTGTTTTGTCGTGACGCTCCTTACTATTTACGTATAGTAGTTAGTATTATAATTATGTAAATTCGAAACTAATTCGGTCTGCTACCTTTGCAAGCATTCATCCGCTGAACCGATAATATGGAATTTGGCTTCAAGATGGTTAGAAACACGGGAAAGACATTGGATAGTGTAGCTTTAACGGTATTTTGTCCCTTACTAACTCTTACGCGTGCAAAGCCGCGAGCAAATACTAGTATCTTATATCTGTTTATACACACTTACCCTACCATCAATAAGAGAATGATTGTTTATTTGTTTGATTAAACAATTTCATTTATTTCAATAATACGTCAAAAGTATCGGATACTATAAAAATAATCGTACTCACTGTCGTATTTTTTCCTCTTTATTTTCATGTGGCGAACATTTTCATTATTACCTTCACCGTGTGGAACAAAACTTCACTTACCTGCGGGAAAGAAAACAATACGTAATGTATTATTATGTTAATGTACAAAATTAAAGTAAAACTTTACGGGGTGGAAAGTTGTTATGATAACAACGGAACATTTCAATTTGAACTAAAATTGCGATACAGTGGAATGACAACCCGTTTCGGTGAAAAGTACTTCAATGTTTAAAACCTACCCCTCTTCATTTTAATTGTTCCATAAACCCTTTATTTGTTTTAACTCTTCATTGTATTCGATCTTCTAGTATCTTCTTCCTTCTTCATTTCATTGTAGTAATAAAATTAATATATTACGTAATTGTAATTACGAATGTCATAAAGTATTGTAATACTGTATATTTATTCTATTTCTACATAATGTTCTCTCTTTTCAATACACACTAAATACACCTTAGTTTTCATATTTGTAGTGTATCTATCTTTGTAAATTAACAACCTAAGGCAAAGACACGTACCAAGTGCAACCTCTTTAACACAAATTGTTTCGTTTCGTTTTGATTTTCATAATGATCCTTTTGATTATATAAACAAACAATATCCGTTTCAAAAAGACATGAAGTTTTTTGTATTATAATTTAATTTAACTCTCGTATTATTTATGCTGAAATGAGTAAGAGTAGAGAAAATATTTTGGGAAACACTCAAATTCATGTCTTCCTCTAATTTCCTTACTTATGTAGGTACATAAGACAAACAATATCAAATCAAAATATTTGATACGAACAAAAAATGGAAATGCATCAAAACCAACGAATGTCAGGAAAGTCACACACGAGTAAAACTGAAAAATTTAACCCGATATCATTGAGCTTTGAGCTGTTTCAAAGTAATCAAACCAAGCGCTAGGCGGATAGTTTCCTGCAACGAGCCATTCGTTCCAATTTATAACTTTTTGTCTAACAAAACTGCGCTGGATTTATTCAAATATATCAAATTGTTGCAACATGTTGTATAGAGTCATACCGGTATTCGATTTTGTTTGGGAAACTTTTATGAACTAAAATCTACAGGGAGCAGGAAGTGGTGAGATGAGATGAGCTGAGGTAAAGTGAGGTGAGGCAAAGTGAAGTAAAGGAATAAATCGTGAGTAAAGTTATCATCTATAATATTCTCAAAGGTGCGTGGCGACTGCAAATCTGCGCTTGATCGGCGTAGCTATAGACTACTCTGAGTGAGTGAAAATTCGAGCCAAGCAGTAGAACAGTTATGGGTTGTGATGATGATTAAATTAAGTTCATTCCAATTTCTTTTACAAGTATCTAATGTATTCTGTTCCAACTCAAGGTTTAGTCTTGCTTAGATATCAAGGGCATAGAGTTTCTTCAAATAAACTCTTTATATTGTAAGTACTCTTACAATCATCATCACAACCCATAACTGTCCCACTGATGGGCACGGGTCTCCTTATATTGGCGTTTATGCCTTTCAGTCAGTTGCGCACATATAAGCCTCTATAATTTATGTATGTACCTATATGAAGCGCTCATATCTCGGTGGCTTGCGTTGATCCTAAGTTATTAACCGAGTTAGCAACAGCGGGCGCGGTCGGTATTTGGATGGGTGATCGCTGTAGTAAATTTTATTAAGCTCTTCCCTGCTTAGAAGCAGGTAAAGCTGTCTGGCGCGGTTGTGAAAATCGGCATAAAAACTTGCGACACATTGGTTTGCCACTAACTCCTTTACTAGTCCGCACTGGAGCGAGTGCGGACTAGTGGAAGTAGAGTATGCCCTAGTCCTCTTCAGTTATGAGGAGAGACACGTGCCCTGTAGAGGCTCAGTCGAAACCAACCACACGTAAGTCGACTAATTCACTTAGATAACGTGATTGTACACAGAACCAGCGAGGACCTAAGCAAATGTTGTATCTATGGATAAATTACGGCTGCAGAAGCATGATCGCGCCATGTTGTTTTTGGGGAACCACAAATGGTCTTAGTTTAATGTTAATGTGGCCAGACGAGTATTTGGGTGTGGGGTAAATGGGATATTAATTCGACAAAGCGTCGGCAGTCAACCGCAAGGGTCTTGGCGTAAACGGATTACGAGGTCAGGCTTGTTAGAATCAGTTCTCTGGCCGCGTAGGCTGTCAAGTTGATGTGCCATCTTCTTTGTTGGGGAAGCCATTCAGTCTCTCGAGACAAGTAATATTTTACTGTTTTTGTTCTATTTCGAAGATGATGATTCATGATGACGTGTAATTTTGGATTTGAATAAATAAAGTATTCTGTTACGCTAGAGAATAAGATGACAGCTTATAGGATTAATGGGATAAAAGTAGGTAACTAGCATACAGCACCACCCTGCCGCTGCAGCCCGTGACAACCCTGACCGACCTAGGACAAGACTCAAATGGGGACTAGGATAGTTAGTCCGGTTAGGAGACGAGTGTCTGGATAGTGTTCTTACACCGTATGTAGAGTTTCCAACAGCCAAAGTGTTAAATGCGACATGAGATAGGATATTCGGGTAAATAAATTAGAAGCAGCCGGAAAT
This sequence comes from Ochlodes sylvanus, assembly GCA_905404295.2. Lineage (NCBI taxonomy): Eukaryota > Metazoa > Arthropoda > Insecta > Lepidoptera > Hesperiidae > Ochlodes > Ochlodes sylvanus. The sequence continues at coordinate 13,431,937 of FR990123.1, read as the reverse complement.
TACAAAACGGCTCAGTGCCCAAATTCATTAACTGCCAGACTAACTTTGTCTACATAATTTTATGTTTATTTCTACCATTATCGTTTTGTCTGTACTTCTTGTAACGTAGGGTGCGTTGTTAGCATTTTATGCTGTTTTCTTTATCGTCAATAGTCAATCATATTTCTGTGTTGGATACAATTTTTCTCTTTTACTGCTGTACTGTATGTTGAGTGCTTTCTAGTTTTTTGAAAGCTACTGATTCTAGTTTAACTGCCGGTGTTTAAAATCAAACAGAAAAGAAACAAATACTCCAAGTTCCATTCCACCATCATTCCGTAGAACGCGACAGACTACAGACGGCTACAGTAGACGGAATTATTTACGTTGAGACAAAAAAATACAACGTAAATATGGATACGACGTAAATAAACAACGGAACTTCTCAGCGGTCCACAGCACCGTGAATTGATTACCTTGCATTTACAGTTCACAGTATTATAGACGTTGAAGATGAATGAATGAACGAAATGAATGAAATGAGTTGAAGATGAATGAACGAAGATGAAAGTATTTGAATTTGACTTTGATGGCGGGCTAAGCCACGGGGGAAAGCTTGTGTAGACTAAAGTAACTACAATTATTATAAACACTAATACCAAAAAATATATCAAATCTAGTTTTTAATTTCAACAAACAAACAAGGTTTTGACGCAAAATAAAAAACTTTTATTTTAGCCTTTTGCTTCGAGCTCTTTCGAAGGCGTGCACCATTCTGCCGCTGTAACTTATATTAATATACATTTCTCGCCAATAAGCCGAATTCTTCAATTTATTTTCCTTACTTCGGTATTTTTTATGAAAATGGGATCTTGCTTCGTAACACATTTTTATCAGTATATATATACACTCCAAGGAAAACGCGGTATCTGTTGTAAATTACGAAGCTTTTTTATTTAAAAATAGTTATCATGAGTGTAGTATCTTTTTATAAAATAGTTTTTCCTGTCAATGCAACCTTACGAAATGGCGTCATAGCGGTGCATTGACAAGTTTGTTCATAAAATGATTAAAACTTAGAAACATTTTTAGCCAACAAAATTAAGCCAAACTCGAACGTCGCAGTATGTGATTTAAAAATAACAGCTTGTAATAAAAAGCATTGACTGGGTAACCAAGCTGACGTTTCACGAGCTTTTTTGTCGCTAGGGGCGATTGTTCGCGGCCAACATACCCGAAGAGGCGGTCTAAGGGTCGTGTCTCCGGGGTATCTCTCGATCATGTCTAGCGGCTGTAATGTAATATTCTGGTACAGGACCACGCAATTCTACTTGTAATGTTACACTCTAATCTTACATTAACCCGTGACTAGAGAGCAGATATGTATCTCCACAATAAATACGAGTATATGTTTTGATTTTAATGTAGGTAGCCTTTGTTGTCGATATAAGAGCTACGACATTGTTTTTGGAATATCAATCTGTTTATGCCAACGAGAGGGCAAAGTGCGGAATGCTCTGAGGGCATCAAGTCAATATTTGTCTTATTTAAAAGTTATAGGAGGAAATGGATCTGTTTCCTCGGCAAAGGAGATAAAAGTTAGCATGATGGATATGTTCCCGGGCGCGTAGACGATCAATAAATTTTATCTTGTATGGAAATTTTGTTGACTGAACAACATTTCCAATATTTATGAAAAGCTATTCAAATAAATAAATAAATAATTGAACCATCATACATATATACCATCTGACAAAATAGAAACGTTGCATGTTAATGCAAGTTAAATAAAGTGAAAAAAGTTTTCTCGAACAAAACGAATTTTAAATTTATTTGAAAGACAAAATTATTAGGTACGAAAAAGTGCTGTGATAACATGATATTATTTTAAAATGTAGAAATTGTGTTACTCATTTCACGATTAACACACGGACACCTCAGAACAGGTTTGTCCCTCGGATACTTGTCTACCCAGAACACGTATTCCTTGCTGCGGGATAATAGATACAAGTTAGTATAATAGGTTTTCTAAAATAGTTTGTAAATAATATTTGGACAGCATAAATTAGGGCGACTATTGAAATAAATGAATATCAGGCTTTATAATTTATCTAAAAACAAAATTGTTCCTTATATTGATAAAATGGGTTAAACATTAAATGTTTTTATGCCTAAATTAATTAATGGAATAGCAATGTCTCCGGTGCATTTTGTAGAATAACCGAGGCGAGACAAGTTTTACACGTTTACTAGTGTAGTTAGTTATTAAGTTTCCTAAGGAGTTTTGGGAGGTATGGATTTTAGAGACTCCGACTTTACGAAGTGTCCGTCCCAACAGGCTTAATAATTAATACCTACTACAATTCTGGTGTTATTGTCGTGTTAAGCTAACAAGTATTAACGCAACACTAATAATGAGTTAGATCAGAAGGATGCGACTTTATGTTAACAGTGGAAAGACGGGCCAACTGGGCACTGTCACCTATGGACGTCAGTAACGTCACGGCATCACTGATGAGTTGCCGACCAAGAAAGTCGTTCCATGGTTGAGTCAAACAAGAGGTCTTAGTCCAGTGGTCTGCCGGCATTGAAATTGGGTCATTCTTCTGGGTCGCCACTACGGCCAAAAATGTTCAATGTTGATATTTTTAATATGGTTCAATTCAATTCAATTCAAATCCGTTAAGTTCTTGTACAACACAAACATGACGAACTTCGAGATATCTCCTACGGAAGAAAGAGAAAAGAATCATCAATATGGATTCATGACCAACGGAGTTATGTACATATTGTACATGAAAATACCAACGAATGTGTGATACTGGTAGCGTTTTTGGATGATCTTAGGCTATTTATTTCCAGTTCATTAGTACTTTATAGTTCATTAATTTATTTGGGTGTTTAAAGAGCACTTCGCAAAACGAAAACTAACGCGCCTGAAAATAAGTTCGTGCGCGGGTTACGTATAACAATTTTGGAGTGAGGGTACTAAGGGACAGGTTTCCCGAAGCGAAGCGAGGGAGGTCTTTAGGGTTTAAGAACTAACAAAGAAATAGATTGTAATGTTAGAAAATAATAGAGAATAATAGGGCAGAACCATAGACTTATTTTATTAAGACAGTAATTCATTAAGGATGTGTATCTCAGCTAGAAAATATTACCTTGAAGAATTTTACTCTAATATTTATGCTTGTCTCATGTAAATGAGCGCAAAAATTAATTCGTACAACCCCTTACTATCTGTCGCACACGTCCAGCGGAGGCTAACTCTGCGTCATCTTGTCACTTCTATTCAAAATACAATTCGCATGCCTCTGAATCTCATTTATGAATCCTAAATAAACACAGTGCCCGGCGTTATTACATTTCTGTACCTTATACCGCTTTCTGAACTGACTGTTTTATGAGGTTACAATTACAATACAAAGTTTTTTTTGTATCAAAAATTTCGTTCATTGTAGAACTCACCGTCTCGTACCTATTTCATGGTGATCTGTCTGATCTGAGCACGAAATTCGGCACTAACTCATCCTGCCAAAGGTTTACTTCATATTGACACTATAGACGTGAACTTTTTCTTTTTTAAATGTATTTGTTCAAATTTAGTTCATGCACTTCTACTCCGTGTAAAACCCAAATGACAGACCTCTACGTCATCCTTAAAAAGGCGTACAAAGATTTCTCTTACAGCAATATTATAAAGATTAGCAGTATGTCTATAGCACTTAGTATTCAGATTAACTAACATGATTCAATCGGCTCCGGGTCACGTTTATGTATATCATCAGGCACGATTGTGATAATGACCACGACGTTCAGAAAACAGTAATTAGTCACTGTATACCTGCGTGCGGGCACAGCTAGTATTCAATAAAACTTTAATTTCCGGGAAAATATAGACACACAACTTAGACATAAAATGTTTGCCCTATTTCTCTGGAGCTAAAAAAAGACTATAAATAATAATATTTTAATATTTCAATATTTAACAGACACATTAATTGCAATCTCTGAATGAATATGAATGCTTAATAGTCATTGACTTAGTAATAATAAGTTATTTCGCAACTGTCTATAATGTTCTCATAGCTTTATGGCATGAGGGTATGAATGCATTGACACAAGCATTGGACCGACACTTGGTCCATAACATATAATTATATATCAGGTAATTTTCATTATGGTTTAATGACAAAACAGCGTGTCATTCATGGCGGGACAGAAACTAACGGCCACTTATCAACTACCCGCCCGCGGTCGCGTATTTTCTAGGTCAATTACTTTGGAATAACGACACAGCCGAGTCCCGAGTGCCAAGTAAAAGAATACCACTGTATAATGATCTGACTATAATCACCATGCAGCATTACAGATCCCTGCAGCGAATGCAACGGTATCGATATTTCCATGCAGTTTTCCCAGATTACAAATTCCACGAAGGAAATTATGTGTTGGTTCCTGTATCCGCTTAAACATCCAGAGTAAACAAAAACGGAAATAAGTAGAGACACGTGCGGTAATAATTATGTTGACGTAGTCTCGTCTCAAGATACTTGTGTATCTAGTGGTACGCACTTGGGCTGGGTGAGGAGTAAAATGGAAAAATGAAATAAATTCTCACTTGCTTAGGTGGAGGAAAAAACATACATACGAGTTCATAACAAAGTCTTTAATACTGCCATGCCTTATTCTAATTTCCATAATGTAGTGCACATCACACTCTCTCATCTCTCATCATCAGCTCTGGTCTTATCTGGTGGAATTCGGAAGTCTTTTCTTTCTTGATAAAAATAAGTGCATGTCGTAGATATAACGGGGAATTTACATTGATAATTTTAATCTTAGGCTAGTTATTAAAATCAAGTAGCAATTAAAGTTACAAAATATGAAACCAGTGTTCGCAATGTAAGTAAATATGACAGAAAAAACAAGCTCTTTATAACTAGGGCCACAATATTCGTAATGAATTTTATGTGTTATTCACGTTGAAATAATATCAAGTTTTCCTTTTTATTTTATCACAAGAGAACGTTGGCGTAATGTAAAAGGTATAGAAAATTACAGGAATCCACTGCCGCAAGCGACAGTGTCGGACCTCAAAGTTGTAAATTATAAGGTTATTTTACTTTTATGTCGACCTGATTTATAATATTACGAGCCACCCTTATCACTTAGGGATATGAAAAATAGATGCTGGCCGATTCTCGGACCTACTCGATATGCACACAAAATTTCATGAGAATCGGTTGAGCCGTTTCGGAGGAGTATGGTAACTAATATTGTGACACGAGAATTTTAAATATAATATTATAATCAAAAAATGTGACACTCAGTTTAAGGTTACTCGTAAATTCAAGCAAGTTCTCTGAATTATATTTTCTATATAACTCTTTTACAGCGAGGTTATTATCCAGGATAAAATGTGGAGTAAGTACTATCTAATTTGCTTCAGAGAACACCTGGGGTTTCATATTTTCTGCGGATTTACTTGCACAGAGTGAGGGATGAGAAGCCGCGGAAATTCCACTGCTCAGAAAACACAAGTATACGCTTAAATTTTTAGTGTCCAAGTCATGAAAGATTACATGTTTCACTAATGTGAAAAGCTAGTGCTTGACTTAAGAATAGAAATTAGAAAAAAAAAACAAAAAATATGAAGAGAAACAAAAATATTATCAAAGCACAAAATGGCATTGCAACCACTCAGGATCTGAGAAAACACCTTTGTCTGTCAATCTGCCTTGTCTTGATCTGCCTTCGCTGACAGTGTCACTACTAAGGGGGCTACTATATTATTCACTATTGTTTCAATTTTTAAACTCAAAGAAATATGTATATTATATTCAAAATTTTTGACAGATAACACATCTAGTTATGAAGTTAAATTATTATGTTAAAGTACAAATCTATAGGCGTGATAGTTTTTCAGTAAAGTGTACCAAAAATTGCTCAGATTGTGGGATAATGATAATTAGAGTAGAGACATCAATCGGATTATTTCGTTATATTTATTGATCGTCAGCCTAGGATTATATTTACTTTGGAAGGCCACAAAGCAAAACTGTTATAAAATGTCTAGCCAAATTTAAAACAAGTAACTATTTCATATCTGGAGTTAGCCTTGACTTATCCTACTTTCCTGTAGCAGTTTATAATAGTGGCTAGTTATGATTCCACACATCCATCATTCTTAGACCACAACCGGACAAAAGCCAAAAGGCTTCCTTCCCTATTTTGTAAGGAGACAAGCCACGAGCTAGTAAGTGGTCTTCATCAGGCCGAAAACATTCTTAAATATTTGAAACGTTTCATTATAAATAAGCCTTTCAAATTAATGTCTCCTCTCGCATACTAAATTGGCATTCCTCTGCTCCTAACTTTGACCAATTAATGTCATACGTGTACGTGCACAACAAGCGAAAAGATCCGAAATTCACATAGTTATAGAGAATGGATTATTGTATTTTACTGTAACGCACAGACGAGCCACCTGATAGTAAATGGGCACCAGTGTTGCCAGATTTTATTTTAAGCCAAAGTGGGTTTTTGTAACTTTATGAGAAAAAAGCGGAATTCCTCAGTCTAAAGCGCGCCAACAAAAACGTTAATAGTTTTTTATTACTTATACTTTCATTAATGTTTCTAATTAATTTTACAATAATGATTGCTATAGAAAAAGATTTTTTATGAAAATAGGTTCTTATTACCACTATTCTATCTTTACTACCGCACCGACGAGCAAGAGTAAATCCCGAAAACTGGGACGGAGCCTGTCCGGCGCTGGACAGTAAATATTGGGCTAAAAATCAGGATGTCCCACTCAAACGGGACGTCTGGCAACGCTGGTAGGTACCGTCGCCCACGAACTTCAGTAACACCTGAAGCATCTTCTATGCATTATGCGAGAAGAAAGAAAGGACTTATATTAATTACGTTATCTTCATAACGATTCGAACGAATTTATGATTTTAAACTTATATCATCGCGGACACGAAACGAAACGGAACGAAATTTTTTTAATGTAACCTACCCGTTTACATTCAAATTGAATTTAAAATATTACGAATTTATTTTAAAATATTACAAGAAACGAATAAGAAATGTTAAGTTAGGGTTCTTTTTTTATCAGTGCTATTCTAAAAAAAGTCAAGAACTACATATATAAATTATTTCATTTAAGATTCACAACAAATATATCAGTATACACAACAATTTCCACATAATAATATGTACATAATTTGACAGCGTCCTTTGGATAAAGGATCAAGGGCGGACCATCTAATATTTAGTCCCTTGATAGTTATCAACCCATCTCAACAAGCCTATCCTTAGCATAATACGGCCGTAAAAATAGATCGAAATATAGCGTAAAAGTTGTTCTAACTGCTGAAATCGGATTACAGAGGTTCCTTTTTGTAGACCACAAGTAGTACGGGAAAATGGCGACAAGACATAATCAAATTTTCGGCCGTAGCGTCGACAGAATCCGGTAAAAATCATGAGTATATTATGCCCATGAAATGAAATGTAATTTATTCAAAGTTGGTTTTGTAAACACTTTTCATTTATCGATTTAAATTACGCAAATTGCTTTTACAAATAATTGTCGTTCCGGAAGTAACTGTCTAACAGACGAGGCACAATCTAATTCTGTGGACCGAGAAGCATGAAACTTTATACTATAATTATGTACGAGCTTTCCCAACGAACTTCGTACCGCCCTATCTTTATATAATTATAAAAATCAATTGCTGTTCGTTAGTATCGCTAAAACTCAAGAACGGCTGGACTGATTTGGCTAATATTAGTATTGAATTATTTGTGGGAAACCTTCCCTGGTTTAATAGGTGAGTATATATGAAAATTCGGATTTTTTATCTCTCTCGCGCCACGAAGTTAGGCGGGTCAGCTAGTAATTAATAAATGTTGATACTTATTAGCAGAAGCACTTGTTACATTATCTCGACACAAAAACAAAACGAAAACTAAACCCTGTTTAAATTCAATTGTATTGCTAATGGTCAATCAAACTGTTTTTCTTAACCTTTTCTAATCTTTTAATACTTATAATCCTATTCCAGACAAAGACAAATCCAAAAACAGAATAATAATAAAAATAGGTCCAGCCGTTCTTGAGTTATAAATAGCACGACTTTCTTTTATATTTATAAATTGTATTTACCAACATAGTATGAAGCACTAAGAAATGATTATAAACGTTCAGCAAAGTAGTAAAATTTTCTATAAATATCCAATGTACATCAGATCCCCTTACAATTTTATTATGTACCTATACAAAATGAATTAAACATTTACTTTATTCTGAATCCGCATCTTAATTATCTAAAGCGAAACTAACAGTGAAACCAAGCAAGTAGCATTGAAGTATTATACACAGTAGGGGGCCCTTCCGGAGGAGGATATAGAGGAATAGAGGAAGCCTAGAGAAAACCATCTCCACGCTGTGCCACCATGACGGAATGGTTGGAACTAAAGAGTCAGAAAGTAGTAGATACTTCATCGCTCGAATAGGAGATAATTTCACTTGACTTGTTCAATACTAGTAACGTATTCGTCAGCCGCTAGGAATATAATGAAGGCCTTATAACCGGGACGGGCACAGACCGATTGGGGCTCGGACTGTGCGGACGTACTTGTACGCTCCCGCAGCTCGGACCGCTCTTGGCCTATTCCGATTCAAGTGGTGCGTCAGCATAGCTTGTCCCGACTCGACCGATTATTGTAAGTGCTTCTACTTGCATTTTTATTTCATTTTGTGTACTGTATTTATTATTGTACTTCCCATTTAGCTTTGGGTTGGTGGATACCTAACGGTGCCAACGAAACCAGCCAGCGTTGACCCGGTGCGCTTCCCCGACCTCTCGGTCTGGGAGAAACCGGCAGACCCGATCCCACTGCACTTGGGGCCTCCCAAGGGTGAAGGTGTTGGCGGAATATCCAATAGGGATATCCGTCGTCTCTGCGTCGTTTAGAGTTTAGGTATTACCCCACGGGACTCCGTCTTCAAGATGGATGTCTCGCGGGAGACATTTCGGTCTGTCACGACCTTCTTAGGTATCCCCTACAACAAGAAGTCCTACGCCAGTTTCAAGGCCAGAATGGCCGCGTCCACGACCTCAGAGTCCTCGACCGCATCCGAGATCGCGTCTACGACCCCATCAATGCTGTCATCAGTATCCGCCTCTCAGGCCTCTCAAGCCACCTCACAGGAGGAGGACGCCATGTCCGAATCCAACTCCGTCGTAAGCTCTCGCAAGCGACCGTCATCAACGGCGTCTGTCGCCACGGTCACGGGACCGAACACCCACCCTGCCGAAGCAGAGCCCGAGCCCGAGCCCGAGCCCGACTTCGATATCGTATCGCGCAAAAAGCGCAAAGCCAACCGCCCTGCGCCCTCAGCGCTTCCCCCCCAATCCCACATGTCTATGGACATTGCTCCCCCGGTAAAACGGGCCAACAAAAACAAAGACCCCCCATCTGTCTATCTCCGCGACAAGACAAAATGGACTCACGTAGCCCGCATATGCACCGAAAACAAGGTGAATTATACCAGCGCCATTAACAGGGGGGTATCTATCGAGATCACCCTCCAGTCTACCGATGATTTCCGCGTCCTCACGCGTCTTCTCGCCCATGGCGACATCAAGTACCACACGCACTCCCTTGAGGAGGAGCGTAAGGTTAAAGCCGTCCTCCGCGGTGTCCCCTATGAACTGGCCAATGAGGCCATCCACGACGATCTTATAGCCCAAGGCCTCCCAGTCGAGGCGGTGCATAAGATGCACAGCCGCACTGGCAAACAACACCCCTTAGCCCTGATCATTTTGACCAATGTCGAATCCGCTCAGGATATCTTCCGCGTCCAACGCACGGTATGCGGATTACACGGCATCACAGCCGAACCCCCAAATAAACGGGGATTCCCTGGGCAGTGCCATCGCTGCCAGCTATATGGCCATGCGGCCCGCAACTGCACAGCCTCTTACAGGTGTGTTAAATGCCTCCTTCCCCACAGCACCAAAGAGTGCACTCGCACTCGCGACGACCCAAATCCCCCGGCTTGCGTCCTTTGTGGCCAAACCGGTCACCCAGCCAATTACCGCGGCTGCCCCAAAGCCCCTCGTCCCAAGGCCCAGAAACCTTTCAAAAGGCAAACGCCGGCCCCAAGACGACCTCCAAGTCAAAGGCGGCTCCACCGCCAATGACTCCCCAGCCAAAGGCGACTCCACCGCCAAATACCTCTCAGTCAAAGGCGGCTCTACCGCCAATGACTTCCCAGTCAAAGGCGGCTCCACCGCCAATGACGAATGAAAACTTCCCACAACTAGGGACCTCCGATACTCGCCCAGAGCCTATCTCCAATCCATGGAAGCCCCAAACCGTGCCTCCCAAAGCACCCGCTCCCCCTCATGATTCCGGCGCCCCACAGCCGGCCGCTCCCACCACCAGTTTCGCTGATGACGTCAGAACGATAATACCCGTTGTAAGAGCCCTCAGAGGCCGGCTCCCCGAGGTGGCCTTACTGGCAGGGAAGCTTAAGAACGCCACTAATGGCTTTGAAAGATTGATGGCAATCAGTGGGCATCAGGAGCTCATTGAATTGTTACAATTTTAGTTACTATTAGTTATTGTAGTCACTCACTTCACTTGTGCTCATCCTAGTGATGACACAAGTACCTTCCGATAAACAATAGTTTAAATCCAGCGGCTGCCCAAGGGCGCCGCTTGCGCCTCGTTTCTCCAAGCGAGGTCGCTTTCGATGAAGGCTTAGAGGCCCTAGGGCCAAAGCCATCCTCCAAGGCGGAGTTTAGTGGGTAGAAGTCCCACATAACCATCGCAGACTTTCTGCGTTGGTATGCTATGAGCATTCTCCGCCTCCCTCTCCTGAGGGTGTCTTTTTCTTGGACGAAAAAAAAAAAAAAAAAAAACCGGGACGGGATGACAGGCATATATTCAAACTGCGGCTGTATGTATGTACATATGGTAAAGGATTAATTTGTCTCGGTTATAAATCTATATTGAACATTCAAAGGTCTATTAGAATGGAGGCATTTACATATTTGTGTACATAGCTGCATTGTTTTATTTGTAAGGATTTACAGAGATATGGCAAGGGGATTTGATTTTTGCATGTACGAGTATCATGGACAGTATGATTCTTTAGTGGATTTAAGGTGCTCGTTTCGAACTACTTTTTTGTAGCGGTTCCGAAACAAAAGTCAGATTTTTATGGGTTTTGGATATTGTTGTGTCGATAAAATGTGTGAGTTTACTATCGTAACTGGACCTGCGTAAATATTATATTATTTTCCTATAACTCTGTCGAACTACAATGTTGGTATTTAAACAATACCTTAAATATTTTGTGGTGAGAGTTTGTTGTAAGGCAATTTTTATAATGTAATTGAAGAGCCTATAATTAATTCGGTTCAATAACATTAATACCCCTTAGCTACGTTGATAGTGACCATGCCTGCCTGCATAATAGTCTCGGGATCGATTCTGGACCGGGAATATTTATTAATTACTAGTAAACCCGCCCTCCCTTCGCTTCGGGAATCATAAGTATCTGATGACCCAGTCCAGGCCATGGTCTACCCGTGTGCCAACTGTGATTGCTAAGAATATTTCTGATGAGTTTTATGTTACTCACTTAATTATTGATTCCCCGTGCAAAACTTCCACACCCTTTTCACCCCCATTAAGAATGATTTTCGGACTAGCCTATGCCCTTTCAAGTGTCTCAAACTATGTCAATACCTAATTTGGATAAATTTCCACGTTGGAATCTGAGATTTGGCTTTGTTACAAATGTTTTTTGGCGTTGTTTACAACGTAGAGTAACAAAGTAGAGAAAACTAAATTCATATGAGTCGTATAATACTTATTACAAATACGTTTATTAGAGAAAATGTTTATTCGACTTGAAATAACCTTTCACAAAATGTAATACGATCGAATTTGGAGTGTAGAGCAGGCTCTAGTTATTAGAATTATTTAACAAAGTTGTATACATGTATTTCAATTAAAGCAGCGGCGAAATGTTTTAGACTGAAATATTCAGTATTTCACAAAATCGCGTAGTTCATTTTAACCCAGTTATCATGCGGTGAGCCGATGAGGATTATACAGAATTCAAGAGGGTGAGCTAAAATAGGTCTGTTTAAACTCCATGAATAAATCTGAAGTCAACTCATTAACAAGGGTAACATTTTTACAACTACAACTACTAGTTACTACAACATTACTTTGAAACTTATCCCCTTTTTCGATTCTGGGTCGCTAGTCGCTACATTACTTACAAACACCGTTATAGACTAATTCTTATCCCTTTCCACCCTTACTTAAATGGAATGAGAAATGGTTAGTACAGTGCTATTTATTACACGATTATTACACGAGACATTTATTTAGTAATTTAAGATAGCAAAATACTATTTGCACCCCACCTCACAACTACAGTTCAGTTTTGTAAGTTCAAGATTCAAGGGAATCATCTCGCCGCTGAGTCATCCTGCTCGGACTTGCCTTTTTCAACCGACAAACTATTAGAATGCTGCGCATCTAGGGAGACGATGTAAGGACATATCCACAAGAAAATAACTTATATAAAGTAAAAAACACTTCCATGTGCCGGTAAAACTGGCAAGCACTTATAAGTTTATTTTAATAGCATATATGAATGACATACATATAATAAAATTGAACAGTAGCTGGTCGATGTTGTTCAACAGAAGATATTTGAGAAACCTATTAGATCACATAAAAATGGATTTAAATTGTTCTTCCCTCCCCCTCCCCCACCTAATCTTAGTAACAGTTAAATTTCGATGTTTATTTAATTCAAATCTATTCACAGATAAAAAAAGATAATATGCAGACGTCATCTAAACATTTTTTCAATTTGGGTACCTATAGATTTACCGAAACAATCACTAGTGCGAAATATGGAAGAAATGTAAATATTACCATGGACCACGGTTCTGTGTATAAAACAATGCCTCTGTGCATTCGCCCTAATCGCCGTAACGACCAGAGCACTTAGCTGAGGCAAAAGAAGAACTAATTTGACCGCAAGCTCGTTGAATGACGAATGGCCTGTGTACCTTAATCATCGTCTTGTCTGAATATTTTCTTTTTACTGCTTATATAAAATAGTATAAAAGTATAAATTTAAGTTTTATTTTAATCCACTACAGGAATATTAAACGGCTCAGCTCTGCAAGAAGGAACGACGTCGGTATACGGAGTGACGAAATTTCTAGTCTCAGAAGTCCAAAGGTCTCTGATAGATGTAGTTTCTTAGATTTAAGGAAGTGGTAGTAATTTATCACCGTCTATTATATTCTGTACCTACTATACTTATCACCTTTAAAATATACAAATAAAGCTTAAACACTCATACCTCCGCCTCTGTGCCTCCGCTCTATGACTCCCTGTGTCGCAAGGCATGAATTGAACAAATAAGACATACCTTAACCATAACATAACATGTTCATAACGACAACAAACAAACCCGAGAACACCCGTTATCAAACATTTTTCTGTCCATACTCGTATATGTCTGCCTTAGCTGGAAATCGTAAAGCTGGCGGTTCGCGGCCGAGACCGAGACAAGCGACCGAGACAGGAGACCGAGACAGGAGACCGCGACCGGCACTTGACCATAGGCAATGTGTATGTGCGACAACTCGCGGCCGAGACCGAGACAGTCTGTCGCGCCTATACAAAGTGACGATCGCGGTCTCCTGTCTCTGTCTCCTGTCTCGGTCGCTTGTCTCGGTCTCGGCCGCGAACCGCCAGCTTAACTGGGACCCCTTGCTTTGCAGGCAGGCTATCAACTACACTACGGGTCGTCTGAATAAAGTTGTGATGAGATGTAATATCTCGTTCGACATTCCCGGCTGAAAGATGCATTCATCTTTCAAAAATATTACGGTTTCTTATTGAAATGATCTGTCAGCGAGCTCCAGATTTTCTATGAAATCGAGATAATGGATTCAGAGAATTCTTTTTAGAAATTTGTGTTACATTTTGTTTTACTATTGATAGAAAACCAGATAGTGATTCCTCCATGGTAAAACTTATAATATACTGCTCATACCTGAAGGAATATAGGGAAAAGCCATTTCCACAATACTGCGTCAAACTGTGGGGACTGGTAGACTAAGATCCCAGAGCGATCTGACATAACTTATTTTTACATGGATGAAACCTTAGGTTCTCAGTAGCGTCCATGTTCTTTGAATACCTGCGTGCTTGTGGAAGCTCACCTCGTGACACCTGGGCAGGTATCAGGTAAGAAAGGCAGCTAACATATAAGAGCTACTTCACTTATTTTCACATGTTCTGTGATACTGCCGCTTAGTATACCTACTATTAAAAAATATTACTATTTTAATACATCTACGGGTTTTAGTAGGAATACCAAATAACTTTGATTCTGCTTTAGCAGAAATATCGTTCAAATAGTGCGGTGTCCAATTACGTTAAAATACCTAGGTTATAACTATCATCAAAAGTACCCTTAGTAGTTAGGCGATTCGAGGTTGCATCTGTTAACAGCTAAACTCAATTATCATCCTTCGGTTATTGGAAATGTAATGTAATTATGGTGTAACCATATTTATACACTTTAATGCATATGGGAGCACTCAAGCACTTAAGTTGAGGGTAATATGATTTGTAAAGGTGAATTATATTTTCCACTAAACTTCATTGTGAACATTGATACAAGTTCTTTATCATCTTATTCTGCATATATTATCTTTTTATCTTATCTTGCTTCAACCATTTATAACCCATATCTGGACAGGGGTCTGTTCTTGTAAAATAAAACTGAGATTGTATTGAACAATACCAAAGGGATGCAAGTGGTTTCATCTCTAGAGTGCATGCCAACCACCTCTGCCCCAACCCGCTGACCAACGGGCGAAGCTTAGGCGATTGGTCTCTGGACATACATACATAGGTCACTGGACTAGCCAAGACGTTGTCTTACAACAGTATACAGTAAACATCAACAGTCAACAGTGAACAGGACTACCTAGTTTAATAATTATGTGATAAATTATCATCATTATGATACATTCAGTACAGTTTCAGTGTCAGAATGAAATCTAGAAGGATGATTAAAGTGAGAAGCAATTTATCTTCGTTTCAAGCTGTACAAAACACACGGGTACACGGCTGATAACAATTTTGACAGATTAAGGAAATATATTATTATTCATTGTTGCGGTAAGCTCACACGAGATTGTTGATACATTTACGATGTTGAGCTCAGAACACTAAAATGTAGGTAATTCCGAGAGATACTCATTTTTGTCTTGAAAATGTTCTCTTCCAGACAATATAGGTGAAAAACAAGGGTAATAAAAGTGAAAAAGCGAGTTTAATCCCGTCAATACTGGTTTCAAAAATGGATTGGAGCTTGATAAAAGCTTCATGAATTTTGTAACAAGATGTTATACATATATTATACATAATTATATAATATATTACCTTTTAGAAGTCATAGTATTACATGCTCAAAAAAAATCGTTACTTCTTATATCCAAAACTACTGAGATTAAATGAAGATATAATCACATACAAAATTAGATTTGTAAATAGCTCTTTAAAGCACGAGTAAATCTAAAAAAATATTTTCTTTGAACTTCCTAAAGGCTTAGACGCCAAATAAAAACACAAAATACAATAAAACAAAATCTTATAGCAACCCGTTTGAAGTATAAATAATTTATTGTATAACATAAATATTCTTTTATGCTCCAATCGTATAATAATATAAAACACGATATTTACGATTCGGATATCGCTCACTACAGCAAATCGCCGTATACTCGTACGTTATCGCTTTAGGAATTCGTGATTGATTCCACCCACTTTGTGCCAAATTTCGGTAACACGACTATGGCTCCATTCTGGGATAGCTCTATTGCAAAGAAAATCTCTTTTATATTACCTACGAAATTCCCATAGTATAAAAGGGCACCGAAAAATCCAATTCCATGGCACTCCCAACAACAAAAACGGGTCTTTAATAAATATTTTACTTTCCCCTCCAAGGGATAGTCTTGTCTGGAACGATTTAAATTGAAAGGTGTTTCGTAAATATTATACAATTATATTGAAGGACAAAATGATATAACTATTTAGTTTAGTCTAACAACTGTCACCAGAACTGTTTAATATCTGTAAGTGCATTTTACTTTATACTTTAAAATAAGAAATTAACAATGTTTAAATTATCTAAGACAGTAGCTAATGAACGATTCCCATCTGGAAATCTGAACTAAATAAGGCATGCAAGAACAAGAGTGATTTATAGAAGCTGTAGTAGATAATAGTCAGTAGTTTGTAGTTATAATACTCGTAAGTATTTAGGAAGATTTTAAAATTTTTAAACTCTGGTTAGAAGTTTTTTAAATAACTTCGGTTAAAAAATATAATAAATCTATTAGAGTATCTTCTTTACAGAGAGATCAAAGTCAAGGTTGTAAATAAATAAAAATATATTTGAATCACTATTTTAATTTGATTATGAATAGTCTATTACTAGTATTCAAGTCGTTTAGTGTTACCTACTAATGAATGAAAATTTAGTGGTGTCAAAAGCTCAAAAGATCTGTCTCAAATGATATTCCTTCAAACCAGTATCTTGTTGAGCATCTTCATTTAAATAACTTCAATATTAATTAATTAAATATTTGGGTTCACATAATTTCGAGGACGAATTAAAATAATTTACCTAATTATTAACTGTGTACAAAAAGCAGCGTAGCATTATATTTAATTAAATTAGGTACTTATCAATGATGTACTTATTATCTTTTTAAACAATGGTGTTGGTTTTGGACGATAAAAATAATTATTCATGTTTTTACTCGTTATCTCTTACAAAATACATTATAATAATCAAATACAAGTAACCCAATTGTACCTACTATACGTAATGGGTACAGTTCGATTTTCGACGCTTTGAGTACCTACAATCCATTAAGAATGAGTTCATTTGCGGGGTAAAAGGAAATTACTTCCTTTTATTTTGGTTTTGATGCTTTACAATAACATGCTCAAAGTAGGATACAAATCAAAGGATACTAAATTTTGAGCCGATCGGACCTGTGGAAGTTGCTTATGTCCCTTCTACAAGTACTTCTACTAGTAAAGGGATGATGATCTTTAAACGGCAGAATTCTCTTCAATCATAGCTAAAATTCTGTAAACCAAATAAAGAACCTAAATGATTATCCGTGCATTCGTTTTGGAGCTACAATACCACTGAAAGACTCACAGACACAAACATGATTGTGTTACTACACTGTACTAATACACCTAGAATTTGCAGCTGAGAATAAAAATATCTTCGTCAACCGTAAAGTTGATGAAGTTTTGACGTGTCCTTATTAAAATAAAAATTGAAATGTGGACTTCTTAATCAGCTTGGATACCGTTTATTGCCAAACAACGCATCTGAAGTTATTATAACTGTAATAGTTTTCACTAAAACTATTACAGTTATAATAACTTCAGATGCGCTTATATTTTCGTTTTATAGTTTTTAGGCATATTTGTGACAATGGCCACTTTTCATTTTAGGGTAATATATTATGTATTATGTACTTAATATTATGTACTTTAAAAATACTTATGTAAAAAATATTTATGTACTTTATTAAATACTTTATATTATGTTAGAGACGATTGTACTGCATCATAATAAAAGGTGTACAATCGGCAATGAGTTAACTTTAAAATAAGTATATGTTTTCATGGACTGCTTACTAAACTGACTTAATTTTACGAGATCTGAGAAATTTTGCCGTGGAAACATTCGTTGCAAGCAATTATAAATTTTATATTTTTGATAACAAATTTTGAATTTGATGATGATTACTTTTAACGATGTCAAGACTATTCTTGACGCTCATAATATCATTCAAAACGTATCATCCGTCCAAGTCAAACAAAGAGATATTACCGGAATGAAACGCAGGTACCTTTTCAGCCGTCGTGAAAGAATAAACACGTTTATTTAATTATTTCGTTATGTTTTAGTAAATATGGAACATGAATACTTTATTCAAGAGTTAACCGAATTCATTCACAACGTGCCACATTTAAGGGTTTCAATTTAAATTAACTAAATAACAAACATAAATGTTTTATGTCAGAAGCTGTCCGCACAATAGATCTAATGCGAAACAAAGTACGTTGTTGGATTCAACCCATTAATGGCCCACTACTGAGTATACTCCACCACGCTGCTCCAGTGCGGATTAGTCATGGCGGCAAAGTTGTGCGAGCTTACACTGACCAACGTTTGGAGAATGCTTAAACCCTATAGCTTCAGCCCATTAATGGTTTACTACAGGGGAGGTCCTGGGGAGGTCTAGAGCAGTATGCTCTACGCAGGACACGCAGTCCAGTGGAAGTTCATCCAATGCAATCAAACGCCTGTTTATTTCAGTAAACTTGGGGTCGTCTTTGTTATTTAGTACCTGATTCACGAACGAAAAAATATTAAGTCACTTAAAGTAACCCGTCTAAACATTGTTCAGAGTGTGAGTTTTAAGACAACGGTTCCCCGAAGCGAAGCCAAGATGGTCACTAGCTTTTAAATAAAATTCTTAGAACTCAGATTCTAAGAAGAGTGATATCAATATCAATTATACCGACCATCAATAACTGTCTTTCAACCTAATCCGTAATCCGTAAGCCGCTATGCCAGTCCACTAGATTTTCGCTATTAATCACCTTTTGTTTTTAATTCTGTCACATCGCAAACATTTTTGCACTATATTCAGTTTTTCCACAATGTACAGGTACCAGGTCGTATTTGGAATTGTTTAAAATGGTAATAGACTGCATGGCGAGATAACATCAGGAAACAGTTTGTTCGCTAATTTCAAATGTTGTTTTTTGTTTTCTGAATGTCATTTATAATTTTTAGCACGGATTTTATAAGAACGGCCTTAAAATATTCATGCTTTTACGAGGTGTTACAAGATGTTCAGTTCAGTACTTTTGTATAAAAAGTCCTCTGGTTTGCGCAGGCTTTATAGGAGAACGCAAGTGTACTTAGTTTTCAAGTGTCCAACGTAAATCTGCAATTTAACCTAACTCGGTCAAAGACGTAAGTCGGAATGGTAAAAGTTTTTTTTCTATTGATGCAGCAAATAATGTTAGAATTCAAGTTTTGTACCTTCCATTAACATTACAAATTACCGTATCGTCTATTATGTACGACCACAATGGCATAGAGAGGTCGTATTCATTTTAATTTTTTATTGAATACCTAAGCATAAAAAATACACATAATCCCAAATTTAAATCGCTCTATAATCATTCACTACAAGCATTGACATATGGTATTACTATGGACGTAGGGTCCACGCTAAAAAATGTCCGAGCCAACTCAACAACAAAATGCAAGAAGAACAACAATGCTGCGTTAGTCACTTTTCGACCGTGCTGACAACTACACATCAACGATGCCGTATTGTATTTTGAAATCGTGTAAAAACTACGCAAGTAAGTATTGGTTTGCTACGAATACACACTATTTTATTTTAAATCGAATTAATTTCGTAAATAAATCTCAGAATCACTCAAAAGAATCAAAAATATATCTTTGTCTTTGTCTTCTCGCTATACAGACTGTAGTCAGAAAGAGATAAATATATCCGTTACTTTTGTTTACATTATTTTTCACTTGTCATTATGGCGTGTAGTGTAATCGTTGTGTCATAAGGTGCCATTGACGTATGTGTTTGTTGCAATCGAAATAAAACCGTGATTTATTGAATTTAGTGTTTAAATTACCTTGTAAACATTTTTATATTATTGTAATGTCAAACTGGGACATTATTTTCGCGATTTTAGTAGGAGACCCTATGTCTATAGTATTTATGTCAATGACTACAAGTAATATAAATGGCGGAACAACGTTCGCTGGGTCAGCTAGTATATACATAAATATACTGGACGTTATATTAGTAGTTCCCAAAGTAATCTCGAGCGCGATGTATATCATAAAAAACTATTCGGGTCTAACCTATTTTTATCCCATGAAGACAAATTACATAAATGAGATTACTTTACAATGAAATTTACATTTAAATACACTGAGGATTATTTCAGTGCAAAAAAATTTGCTTCCTGTTTTTTTTCTCGTCTGGCTAGCCGTACAGTATCGTCCTATTTTTCGGAACTGATCCAACGTGCACTCTCGACCCATCAGTGAACATCACTTTATCATTCTATATTTTATTACGGACGCGCCGCGACGCATAAAACCGTATGGTAATTAATCTAATATTGCTTCACCGGAAAACAAACAAGAATACATTAAAAAGGTTTCTTTTTAAGTAATTTTCGTCTTTTAAGTTTTAATTTGCTGCCCTCGTTTATTAATTTACGTCTCTCAGTCTCTTCTCATAAATCTCATTTCAATAGTTTTATTACCGCTACACATTCACAGTCCTACACTAGGATATCCTTTATCGTGGATGACATAACCAACACAAAAGACAAGAGTACACACACCCAGACCAGACCTAAAAAAGAAATTTAAACTCAACATTCAAATTTCTGCTTCGCTGGTCATCACAACCCATAACTGTCCCACTGCTGGGCACGGGTCTCCTCTCACAATGAGAGGGGTATAGGCCATAGTCCACCACGCTGGCCAAGTGCGGATTGGCGGACTTCACACACCTTTGAGAATATTATAGAGAACTCTCAGGTGTGCAGGTTTCTTCACGATGTTTTCCTTCACCGAAGCAAGTGATAATTAAATTTTAATACGCACATAATTTTTTGAAAATTAGTGATGCGTGAGGGGTTTGAACCCGGAACCTCCGGTTCGGCAGTCCAACGTTCAACCACACGGCTATCACTGCTTCTTCGCTGGTAATTGCTGGTAATTCGACTGGCGCTGCAGCACTCTGGCATGGTAACCACTGCATTGCAGTGGCGAAATTTTCTACGGCACTTCCGTTCTTCGGAGGGCACGTAAAGTCGTCGGTCCCGGTTCCATGTCATGCCACGCCATGTCGGAGCCTTCGGGCGGCTTAATATGCTTTAAGTCTTCAATCTTTATCAAACAATAACGTGATATCTAATAATATCGGTATTAACAATGTATCAGTCTAATAATTGAGTTGCAGTACCTAGAGCCCAAGTTCTCCCATTCTCTAGAATAAGAACTAAACTGAATCTAGAAAAATACACTGATGGGTATTCACGGTTATCCTATTAAGTACCCACCATAATTACACCCTCGCTACAAATTTCAAGAACGACTCTCATTCTAATGAATATTAAGTGAGTCTTTAAACATTAAAACACTCGTTTTACCGTGTAATTATGCTTGATCCTAATGAAGTTATTAAATATGCATTCAAACCCTTTTTTGTAGGATAATGAATATATTTTAAATGTTTTTTGTATTTCATAAGGTAACATTTCTAAAATTTTATCAGAAAACTAGCTGTGCCCGCGACTTCGTGTGCGTAGAATTTAATTTTAAAAGTTTCTAAATAATAATAAAAGTATAAATAATAATAAAATAATAAATAATAATAAAAGTAGCTTAAGTTACTCTTTACTAAATCACCTATTTGCCAGTGGAAGTCCCGTCAAAATAGGTGCAGTGGCTTCAGAGATTAGCCCAAATAAACAGACATTCAAAAATTAAACAAAAAAAATTTGGTATAGGTATGTACCGCTTATACATCCATATGCATTTAGTAAAAGCGGTTATTTTTACATTACAAACAGACACTCCAATTTTATTTATTTGTATAAAAAAAGATTTTTAATTAATTTTTTAATTGATTCGTATTTATTTCTGACTGCTACGTATATTTATTTAATTGTTAGTCAGTGAGTAAAATGGATGTGAAATACGGACAGACTGAGATGATGAAAGATCAGAAAGATGGACGATTACAATAAAGTAGACGCACTTGTATAAATCAAAGACGTCAAAAGTTTGACTAATCCATTTACAAAAACCACAAATGCACTGAAAAGTCTATCCCACAATTAATGTTGGAACACTTAGAGCAGAGACAGATTGGGCATGGCCGTTATTATGATTTCATTGCGTTATGGTTCCAGATAAGGTTTTATTCTATTATATTCTATTCTAATATTAAAACTGTAATTTAGTTTTAGTTTGTATAGGTATTGAATATTTGAAATATTTGTGAAGGTAAATATTTGTGATGGAAGGCATTTATTTGTATAGATTCGATGAGGCTATTATTTTGGTATACATAATATATTCGGTAGTAATACACATATTATTAATATATTATTGGAAGGCTATAAATCTACCTTACAAAATTAATAGGTGAATGAAACGTAACTTCCGAGAACGAATAATGCCATTGCGTGTGTGATAAAATTGTTGGAAAATATTAATAAATAAGACAATTGAATATCGTACGTTTTGCGCTCTACTATTAATCAAACTGTATAGAATTAAAATAGCGAACCAACCCACGGAAATCCATCGTAATGGAATCGTTAGCAGAAACAAAACGTTCTAGAACTGAAAGAGTTAATTGGAACCGAGTTGACTACTGGAAAATTACATTTCACTCGATATAACTGATTTGCTTGATTGAATGAAAATGAAAATTGTCGTTATTATTAAATAACTATCTATAATTGATTTTCCTTATCTATTAAGTATCGTTATTGCTTCTGTAATTATGTAACTTATGAATGAATGATTGACATCATATATGTATGTTCGTAACATTTAAATTATACATTGTATGTGGGGTAAAAAGACAATTGGAAAGTTAACTTATTGTTTGTTTAATGAATGTCTGCCGAGCTGGCAGACGTTCTTCTGCAACATATTAATATTATAGACGACTCAGTAATATACATAAACACATATTATATCACAGGATACCATCATCATCAGGATATCTAGTAACCTAACACGTTTACGTAAAATAGAAATGTGAAATAAAACGACACACAAATACATACCTTTGCATGGAAGGTGATGCCATACTTGAACGCCTGGTCTGGATGGAGCGGAATTCTCATGTCGTATTCGTCATTTGGCACTAGGTCGTATTGTGCGGTAGACGGCATTTTCCTGCCCCACCTTAGCAGCTTCAAGGGCACCCGTTTCCAGGCCTCCGTCCTCAGTATGATCCGAATGTAGCTTTCCTTTTTATTCTTTTTAAACATTGAGCCCTAACTTATGTGGTCCTCCTCCAAAAAAAACGGTGACGGTCCACCTGAAAAGAAAATAAAGGAATTATTTCAGTTGAACACATAATTATCTTGAAGCACCTATAAAAACATGGCTGTAAAGGGCTACTGGTATCCTTCAATCCAAACCGATATCTCCGTCTAACCGTCCATCATATGAAACAATTTCTTATATATGGATAAAAATCCCTTGTTTCGGAGATTCTTGGGCGTTGTGTCACGTTTTTTTATATGATGATCCTTGACAACAATCCCATCTGACGTTAAGTGGCAATGTTTTAATGTAATGATAAGGGCATTATTATTATTAGCTTAATCCCGGTGATACTCATAAGTTTTTTAGTTGTTTTGTGTCTCACCCACGGGACTCACCTAATTTGGTACCGAGTCAAGCGAGTTCAAAAATGAGAATAATACGAGATCTTTCCCCTTTTCCTTTGTACAACCAGATTCAAGAGGTCAGGTTTAATTGGACTTAAGGTTGAGTGATATCTTACTTTAATATTAACACTCGTGTACATAATTTTTAACGTTACTATAACTTAAACCAGAACCATTCATGCATACCGACCTATCCGTATTCATAAAGGTACTAATAATATTTATTATCTAAAGAGCGGATTTTGCAAACTCAAACTCAAATTATTTATTTCATGTAGGCATTTTTAAAGGCATTAATAAAAAAGGTCATTATTTTTCATTTACCACTTATTTGAAGGAAAACTTAAACTCAATGGCTAGCAGTCTACACTAAGCTGGCGGTGCATATTCAAGTAATGCATTATTAATTCAATGTATAGTACATTATTAATATGAACTTCACACGAAACGCGAGCTAGCCCTTTTCCATGTAATTCCTACAATTAGAGACCAGAGGATTGGTTAATGTAAGTGTAAAATTTGTATCATGATTAAATTATGAAATGTGAATATTCATATCGTATTTCACTCTTCGCCTGTTTTGTCATAATCAGCCGAATGATAGAATGAACTCCATCGGATTATCGCCGTATTTTCATGATACACAAGGCATACAAGGACCAAATAGTGGCAATGTTATTAAAATGGAATGGGTAAAATGGAATATTCTCATAATGATTTCAGCCAACTATATAATACATAAGCTAATATATAAATAGCTGGCAAACGAGCCAGACGAGCTTCCTATGACGCGTATGCAATCACCGTCACCCATTCACATTAGTAAGACCAAAGTCATCACTCACGCGTTGTAGACCATAAAAGCAGCGACAGACCCTTATTACTGACTATCCAACACCGCGATCAAAATATGTAAAGAAACAGCTAGCCAGCAGTAACTAGCCAGTCATGCAAAGTCGCCCTACCAGGACGCTTCGTCAAATAGACTGCGCGATTTGATACCCAGTGACCTCCAATAAAAAGAACGTAACGCCTTAGCCTGGTCCATTAATTAGCAACGTGCACTACGAGCTCGGGAACTTAGCTTGACTTTTGATTCAATGATCATATAGTGCTAGATGATAGTGCCATTCACATCCTCATTTGTTATTGATTTTCTGCGTACCCATTTGGTGTTTATTAAATATATCAATCAAATGAACTACTAAAGTGTCTTCTAATTTCATTGTTAAGCCCAAAATTTAATTACAAGTTGTGATAGCTTTCACACACTCGCGATACATGGAATAGTTACGAGTAGACAACCCTCATAGTTGTAAAATACTGTTACAGGCGCGTATTGTGGCTCGGGTATCTCTAGAGGTTCTATAGTTGACGCTCCCCAGTAAATTTCCAGTTTGGGAAACAGAATTAATTTAAGTTAGAATGAACGAAATCCGAGTTAAGATGCTCCTGTTTGTGTACTACTTAAGTTATAGTCTGTAATGTCGTAACATACTTACTCAAATTGTTTGTATTTGAGTATTTTAGAAGTCTACTCAACATACTTCGGACGCAGTGGCTAATTGGATGGGATACGTTGTAACTTAAACTTCTCGAGTTCTTCTGTGATTTGGAAAAACGTTACTTATTATAATAATTATTATTACATGAAAAATTAAGTAAGAATTATTATTATTTGCGTCAGTCGTTTAATTATTTACTTACCGAAATCGAGCCCAAAATCAAACATGTTAAACCTCTTAAATTATATTACCAATCTGTTGTGCAAATCTCAAAATCAAACAATCTCCGTCAATGAAAATTGACGAATTAAAATAACAGCACATCATGTCGTAATAATCTAGAGGCGCCACGCCACTAGTGGCAAACTTTTGAATACAGAATATCTCTCGTGGGTGTAAAATTAAGTTATTGCTAGCGCGTATCTGTGAGTAATTGGCCTTAAGTTTCTTACTTTTCGCAACTCCGAGAACCTCTGACTTGGCAGGAGTGCAACTTAATAGAACTTGTAATTGAAAAATTATGCTGAACACTTAACTGTAATAATAGAAAGGTATTCATGAGATTTTATTGTGGTGTGGTGGGTGTGGACTTCAACGGTTCTTTATGATAGTAGTCTCATTATTCGTCATCATCATCATTGCAACCGTATCGTCCACCACACTAGAGTGCAGATTGGCAGACTTCACGCAACTTTGAGATCGTTACGGAGAACTCTTAAGTATGCAGGTTTCCTCGCGATGTTTTCCTTCACCGAAGCACGTGATAATTAATTTCTGTTAAACACATATTTTTTGAAAATAAGAGATGTAATGTATTATTAGTATAGATATAGATTTATAGATTGTGATTATATTGAATTCCATTTTTTTCAGAATTGTTTCGGACCGAACTTTACTCGGTGTTGCGGTTTCCCTGTTGATTGACGGAAGATTTTCTGACCAGGGGGAGATACTTTTGTAATTAATCAATGTTTGTTCTCGGAATGTGGGCGTTGGTAACTGCATTGTTCTTCAACTACACAATTAACGATTTTGGATATTTTTAGCAAAATGTTAAGTACTTACTCATAAATTGTTTCTTAATATATTCTGCTATGTTCAATGTTTCTTACTAAAAATTAACTAAATAGACCATTTATTTCGCTTAATAAATAGATAACATTGTAGCAAAAAAGACGAAGTTGAAGCAGGCATTAAGTTTGTTCCAGGGCTTTTAAAAGCGCATAAAACAAAAAGAGTGGCCTAATAGTCTTGTCATGTCCATCTTCTCCCTTTTCTCGACCTTTTATTTTATAACTAATGTAATATTTTTATATCCGGTCGTTTAGAAATCTCACTAAGCGATTTTTTTGCATTCCCTTCGACTAACAATCCTTTGATGTATTGAAGCAATCAAATTCTTTCCAATATCGGCTAAAGCAAACTTTATAGGGAAGTTATATTGGATTGTCTACCCGGGTGGAAATGTTTACGGGCGACGGGGTTACAAATATACACGTCATTATAAATTATATTACTTGTAGCATTTTCGGACATTTTAAAAAGTTTTTTGTGACTTCTCCACGAATCCGGAGAATTGGAATATGGAATGAATCCAGAGAATTTTAGCAGCATGGTGGAGTATGCTCTAAGTTTCTTCAGTTCTGAGGAGAAACGTGCTCTGTCCACTACAGAGGCCATTAATTGGTTGAATCCATTTTGTGAATCTGGCTTGTTTGTAATTTTTATATATTTATATATAATATTCACCAAGTTTATTGAAACCAATCTACAAAGCCTCGAGTACAGGCGCAGAGTGGCTAGCCTCTCGGTCTACTACAGGGTACATTTTGGAGTGTGCGCAGGAATTGTTCGAAATAATTCCCCCATCCCTACTCCTCATTCGTTCAACCCATAGGCTTTATCTAAGTTATATCTAAGTTAAGTGCGCTATATAGAACAATGGTTACTATAATGATTAACCTGTTAGAGGTTACTAAATACTTTATAACTCTCTTTTAATAAAGACAGCAGCGATTACGGAAGGAAACGCACAGACAAAATGACAATAAAATCATTATTATGCGTCTATAGCGTTATCAGATACCCCCGAATCGAGTTTTTCTCAAATATTTTCCATCTGAAGACATCGATTAATCCTTCTATACCGGCAACGTGTTGGTGACGATGTTGGAGTTAAGGTTATTCATGTGTGGCTTTGTACATTTACCATCAGGCGGCGTTATGGCACATATTTGTCAGCTAGTTATGTTAAAAATAGGTATATAGTCGAAAATCCTTCGCAAAACTTTGTTAACTGCAAAATACGCTTATATTTTCCAAGTGTTGTATTAAATTCTTCCCGTCGGCTGCCTAGAGGTTTTAACAGCTGCGGTTACCTTAACTTTACAAGATAAGGTAAAACTCCTAAATTCCTCCCGAAAGTTCTTGAACACAAGTACTTTAAGACTGCTATCGCACTTTTTATTATTTTATTTACCTTAAACGGCGTTAGTTGTAATAATATCTACCTATGTCAATGAAAATGATACATTTTTGAAATCATGATTATCCTATCGACTAATGACGAGATACTTACCTATAGGTAAGTATCTCGTAATCAAGTTGGTATACCAACTTGATTATGCTATCCGTATTTTGAAACTACTTTCTCCATACAACTTGTACCGACCCCCTTTCACCCCTAAGGGAATGAATTGTCAAAGCTCTTTAAAATTTATATGAAACCTCTGTACAAAGTTTCGTGGAT
This sequence comes from Ochlodes sylvanus, assembly GCA_905404295.2. Taxonomy (NCBI): domain Eukaryota; kingdom Metazoa; phylum Arthropoda; class Insecta; order Lepidoptera; family Hesperiidae; genus Ochlodes; species Ochlodes sylvanus. Next base: position 13,404,052 of record FR990123.1, on the reverse strand, counting down.
CTAAATCTTCTGGTGGAGACTGTGCATTGTCTGTCAGACAATAAGAGAGTCAGTGAGTGTTGAACAAATTAAACCGCCTTCTTAGTTCTCTACACATTCTTGAGGTTCACTGTCAGAGAATGCTATTCAACACTAAGTCCGCCTGTTACAACATACTTTGTTTGAGGATTAAATGATAAATAAATGAGGTATATCCAAGAGCAGTGACTACCAGGTGAGTTATGATTATTTCAGTTATTTCTAAAGTTTCAAACAACACTTTATGACGAGAATAAATGACAACTAGAAGAATAGAAATAATAACTAAAATAAAGCACGGTTTGCGAAACAGCGATAAAATAAAAAAAATGTGTGCAATTCACATGTGCTAGAAGTGAAACTTCAAAACAATGAATACTGTCAGTCCAAGTAGTACGTATATTACGTAATCCGCCATTTTGACCCTTTTTCGTTCCCGTTTCGTTTCATTTGCGCGTCATTTCCGTTTCATCGACTTCCAAATCACAACGATACTAAAGAAGTTTTTACTTCAATAATGACGTGTTACCAATATTATAAATGATTTTGAATATGAGATATTATGAGAGTTCGCGTTTGTTTCCAAACTTGACGCCGGGATAGGGCCCAGTGGTTTCTGCTTGTTTTAACTTTTAACGAGGTCTTAGCTTAATCTTATTACTGCAGAGTTAACGAAAGCAACGTTATGGTCGCTCGCTTTTATAACAGAAACGATCCTTTGACCAGTTCTCTTACAAGAGGAGACTTCTGTTTCAACTTACTGCACAGTCAATAAGTGAAAGCGTAAATTTTACTGAATTACGTTGTGTATTAAATGTGGAATGGAAACTTCCTCGCTACGCTAATACTTTATATATTTTTTCTGAAGGCGCTTAGAGATTATGTCTAATAAGCTTCGTGCTTTTCAAGGCGTGAAGGATTATACCCCCATCTTATCTCGCAATTGTTGTGTATACAATTCTTGTTTAGGTTTATTAATGCCTGTACCTAAGTGTAATTGGTTTCTCGAAAACTTCTCCGAACGATTTTGATGAAAATTTGCAAATTACCTATATGTACATACTATTTTTTGCTTTGTAATCTAACCAGGTGCCATTTTGTAAAAAGAAAAAATGTTACTTAACTACGTTGAGTGGGCTTTCACTGATTCGGTATTGGAAAATTACTCTCAGGTTCCTCTAATCATTTTTCATGCAGGATTTTTAAACATTTTAACTTTTTTGGTACTTAAAAGGTTTTAAAATTAGTTATCATCTTGTTTAAAAAAAACTAAGAACTATAAGAGAGAAAGAACTATAAAAGAATGCCATCATGATAATATAATCTACGTAATTAAAGTTGCGCATCTATGTAATCTCAATCGTACCAAAGTAAACAAGGATGGTAAGCAAAGTTAATTGGATACAAATTCCGTTCACCACTAACTCCTTGTATAGTTAATACAGCATTATCTCATCTACGGGTAAACCCAATTTTGGGGACTCTGTCATAAAGACATTACAATTTGCTTTCCATTCGATTTAAACTATAGACTGTGGTAGAAATATCAATTATGCAGGACGATAATTTTTTAATTGTTAATGTGGACTTCACATAGCTTTGAGAACATTGAGAACTAGGAGAACTCTCAGGTGTGCAGATTTCCTCACCATGTTTTCCTTAACCGAAGCAAATGTTAATTATTTTGTACCTAATACGTATATTTTTTTTAATAGTTCCTGTTCGAGGTTCCAACATTTAAACTAATTTTGCAGCTACTGGGTATTTAAACGAAATTCGAATAAAGGTTACTTACCAAATAAGTACCTATCTAACTTAAGACTTACTTCCTTATAACTATATTTTCCCATAAACCTAAAGAAAATTTAAAAGAAGCATGTGATTATTAAATTGTCATACGATTCATCACTATTCTTGTTCTTGAAGAGTTTATTGACACCTAGTTATGCCGGCATGACCCAATATGCATACGAAATAGGCTTCCGGTCATAAGCGGACGGCCTTCAACTTGACTATTTTAGATTCAATAGACGCCAGACTCATAACACTTCTTATTATGAATATTATCAACCAATTTTTTTGTAAAGAAAAATCGACCATAAAGTCTATGACCAAGAATACAAAACGTGGCTTTATGGTTGTATGTATCGTGATGAAATACAAATTTCGTCAACCCACGACTGTCTGGCCGTTGTCGTCTTAACTGCCGTTTGCATAAGGTATTCTGCTACATTTCACTTTTAAGTTTTGTAGAGGGAAATAACGCTATTTCCTCTTGAAATATTTCACTGTGATGGGACTCGTTCGAGATATTCAGGACCATATTTAGAGAATTATTTATTTCAAGTAAGCTACAAACATATTATGTATTAAATCATTTCTTAATACCAGATGGAGGCACTTTTTTCGTAATTCACGAGGAGCCGAATGGAAAATCATGGAGAAGAATGGAGAAAGCTAAATCTATACAGTGGCATAGATACATTTAGTTTGTGACAGTAACAGCGAAAAATAATATCTCGTTGGACAGTAAGCTTTCAAAAAATTTAAGTAAGTCAAAATAGTGACGAATGATGCCAGGTTAAACGGCGAGGCGTTCAAAATTTTAATGTATTCTGCACTCTTTCGTTACGCTAACATTTTTTACATCATACTGGCCAGGATACATTACAAAGTAATTATTTAGATGCTGAGTTGTTAGGGCAAGCTTTGTGTGCCCGATAATACAATGGACTGTCCTATATACGGCAATCTTAAGCAAAAGGTGGTAGAAACAACGCAACTTATACCGATGTAACGTTTCTATACTCGGTATAACAACGCTGCCCGTTGATAATATCTGCGTCTGCGTTATGTACCAAATAAGATAATTATATTGAAATTGTAATCATCATAAAGAATCAGAATCGCAAACCATTTTAAATGCACGGTTAGTAGTGTGAATTGTGAAACGTCGTAATAATTTTAAATGTGATAAAGATAAGGAGAATACTTACAGAAAATTGTAGCTAAAAAATACTGGTAATCCGAGCTAAAAAGTAGAAAATAATTTTTGGAAATAACTAAGCTTTTAAAACTTTTTGCAGGTGTCGCTGTCAAAACACACTTTTTTGCAAACTTTTAAGCAAATCGTGTAGCAAGAAGTAGATAAAATAACATCAAAAAATCTCTTAAAATAAAAGTGTCTGTAAATAAAAATTCAAATATGGTCATCGGGAATTTCACGTTGTCGAAGTGACGTCAAACCTTCAGCCTTGCAGTGTAATAGCAGTAATAGATGTGGGGAGTTTCCTATATCTATACATATATACAAAGTCGTGTCGTATAAAACAAAGTGTTAGTTGTACTATTTATAACTCAAGAACGGTTGGACTAATTTTTATCATTTTTGTGTTTTTAGATTTGTCTTCGTCCGGAATAGGATATGTATTGAAACATTTGAAAAGTTAAAGAAAAAATGTTGAATGTTGAAAGCAACACAAGTTACTTTTTCTTTTGTGAGAGTGTTTTGTTTTTGTTTCGTGATAAGTAACAAGTGTTTCAGCTAATAAGTTAACTACCACAACATTTATTAATTATATGGCGGTACGAAGTTCGCCGGGACAGCTAGATTATAGACATGACCTTTTGACACAAACTCATTGCTGTTGCTGTCTCACATATCGATAGATGTAAAAATACAAATGACCTACAACACAGTGCATGTTCAATACCAGCAACGGCCCTGCTTAAGTTATGAAACAATCGCACACAAGCAACGTGGCTAAACACTTTCACCGATCTAGTGAATTAGTCACCGAATACAAGTTAAGGGTTTCGCGAACATTGCTCTATCTGTAGTATTGTCAGCCCCGGTTTACTTACAGCTATGAGTAAAGGCGAGATTCTTATCTGCACTTATTGCTAAAGCATTCCTACTTTGATACATTTGGTAATGTGATTCATGATTTATAATACAACCAATAGGTAAATCTGGGATCATATTGGATAGTAGAACGATATGGTTTCGAATCCTACTATCCTATTAATATTATAAATGCGAAAGTTTGTATGGATGTATGAATGTTTGTTACTCTTTCACGCAAAAACTACCGAATGGATATTGCGGAAACTTTACAATAATATAGCTTACACATCAGAATAACACATAGGCTATAAATTATGAAGATATAGTGTGAATTATCCAAAATATATAACTAAATCTTTGCAAACCGAAGGATAAAGTTTTCCGAAGCGAAGCGAGGGCGTGTCGCTAGTTATAAATAAAAGTGTGTATGGAATTACATGTAGTCCGGCTGAGAACTTAAAAACCAGGCCAATACTCCTTCTTTCATGGCCGGCAACGCACCGGCCTTACTGATGTTCCTGGGCCAGTTGTCATTATGAGGCTCGGTTGATTATTTGTTGATTACATATTTACGTAAAATCTTAGATGTATGGGCTTTTATCTTCCGAGAAGAAAATCGTTTTTAATTTTTAATACCCACCTAAATTAAGCATTTGTACAGTTAAAAGTGGACTTGTTTGAACAGCTAAAAAGCTTGGCTTGACTGATTACCCGTGGCATAAAAAGCTTAGACAATTTCTTTTTGATTGTATTTGTTCACAATATAATTTCAACGCCGCACAGTGGGACGAAAATCAGCTTTCATAGACATAGGAATGTTAATTCTTAAATATCGCTGTTTCTGTTGGATATGGCTTTTGTTTACAGTAACTAAGCCTACATATGTAAAAAAAAGTAATTGGGCATTTATGCGAATGATTTATATTGTTTTCGAGAAAAAATTGTATAGAGCTTTCTTGAAAAATCCGATTTTCTACGGACCTGCAAGTCAAACCGTAATATCCTTCTAGGGAGTGTTACTACTAATTATTTGTAATTTTTTGACATATCACATACAACGGTTACAGCTGCAGAATTTTTTTTAAAAATCGTTAAGTATAATGTACATTTTTTATTTAGTTTAAAGCTTAATTTTTCGGCATCCACTCTAAATATTCTCTAAATGAGTGATAAAAATTGTGTATTATCATTTTGTAAGAGCATGCAACCCAGACACGTTGTAGAGTTAATAAGTTATGAGAAGTGAGGGCAGTAAATAATTATACTTTTGTTCATTTATAAATATCATATATTTATTGTTGCTAGCTTATTAAATTATTTAAATGAGCTTAAATATCAAATACTATGACAAAAAATATCAAAAACACTTGATTAAAAAAATGAAAAAATGTATACTATATAACATTTTCCTATATAATATTCAAATAAAAATAAAGAACTATTAATAAAAAATTAAACTCTCCTACTACACACTACTTATGTATGATAATACTATACAAAACAATACAAGAAATAAATAAATAAAAATGTCTATTTATCTCTACAAACAAGGCCTCTTAAAGACTAGAGTTACAAAAGAAAAAAATAACATTACTAACTAAAGTTTGTGGGAGGGGAGCTGATGCAAGTCAACAGACCCCATGTTTTGTGATCAGAAAAATTTGTACAGGGCAATAAAAAATTTCCTTAAATGATAAAAAAATGTATAAAAAATAAAATAAAAATACAACAAGCACTTATCTACTAATTAATCAAAATCGCTTTCATCTGATCCCAATTCAGAATCAGGTTCCAAATTGGACATATCTACAACTTCAAATGGAGATTCTGGAAACTTGATCAATTCTAAAGTTTCAGCGAAGAAATCCTTACCTTTCTTAGTTTCCAATTTCGGTCTTTGAGAAGAGATTAATGGATCAGACGAAAGAATCAGCATATTTAATATATCGGCATTTGAAGCTTGCCTGGACATTTTTCGCGAATTATGTTCCCGAAATCTCCTAAAGTCTTTGTTGCGGGCCTCTGAGGCTTCTTCTGAAAGCTTACCTATCGGAACAATGTTATTATTGGCGATTATGTCTGCACCATGTATCAGCAGCTTATGAACGGTCGATGACATATGGTACCAATCATATAACTCCACGTATCTTTCTGCAGTTTTACGTGCATATTCTTTAAATTTCATTAGCTCAATTACCTCTCCAGATGTTATTGCTTGAAGAATAACAGCAAATCTTCTGACTAGCTCTTCATCCAACCCAGTGATGGCTGCAGTTATATCGGGGAACTCGAAGAACCTTCTTGCTGTATTCCGTCATTTGTTGTCCCTGAGCCTTGTTTCACAATATCAATCAATAGATTGAGTTCATCTTTGAATTTATTTGAATTATTCTTTTTCGATTCTCTAGCAAATCCTTGTGCTCTTGTCCTCGTGCAGCCCACTTTTTGAAGTCCAGTCTGTATGCAATATGTAAAAGGCATTCCATCGTATTTATACGAGCGTGTAACGATGATAGTCCAAATTCGTATACATCACTGTTCACTGTTTTTGACGTTGCAATATCCAAGCGGTTCATCTCTGTAGGCTTAGCTAAGCAGAGATAACACGATGCATTCGATCTGGCTTCCGAAAGATACGTACAAATTTTAGCATCAATCATTGTCATCTTAAGTTGATGGCTCACCTTGTTTCTGTTGCAATCAGTGGGATAAGCAACTTAATTTCGTCGTCCATTTGCTAATTGTGACTGATGACCACTTCTTCACTTTCCTTAATAAATGTGAACTGCACTGGACGACAATATAACGCTGAGCATGGCTTGGGATTCAACCACAAAATTTCGTCTCCATCAGTCAGGCTTAATGGCACCAAGGACGTCATAAATATGCTTGAATCTTCTTGTGGTCCATCCAGTTTCTGTTGATAACGACTTGGTTCGAAGCACCATCAAAGCCCCACTTGGATATTAACTTTAAGACCTTATTTTGCACACTTTCAGGAAGACTTTCCAGGATCCTCTTCACTGTGATGTCAAGCAATGCTTGAAGCGTAATTCTTGCTGATGAATCCGTTACAGTCACTGATTGCTTACTAGGGTAACACTGTTTTTTTACTTGCTGTACTTTATAATATGACGGATAAATGTCAGTTGCACCCTCTCGGATGGTAGTCTCTCTCAGCGTCATATATTGCCACTTTGACAATTTCAGCGAAAGAAGCAATCCTAGTGCTTTTTCTGGAGTAAAGATAACTTTTTTAACTGGTTTGTTAATCATTTCGTTAAATTTTGTTGCTGCTTCTGGAT